>JAQIYE010000720.1:0-10976 GCA_034699765.1 Xenyllodes armatus
GAGGATCTCAAAATGAACACTTCAACTCACACAAAAACCAAATACAAAACCCATTTTATAACTTTCTAAATCCTGAAATTTAACTCAATTATCCAAAATCCTTCAAAAAGACCCAAAATTTTAATCACGCCTCTTCCTCCCAAACGGCTGCTTGAAAAAGGTCCAGTCCACAGATATTTTGTTGCCCGACAGCTCACTCCAGTTCCAGTCCAACACTGCCTTTCCAATCTGTGCTTCCTTGAAGTGTTCCTCCACTAGGGCGTAGACCTTCAAAAGCCCAGTCCAGCTATCCAGGGTCAAGTGCAGGTTCCTGGTCTCTCCGTGTAGTCCGAGAAGCTTCCGTGGACGTCGTCCTCATGAGCCTCTTCGTTACCAGTCACAATTGATATCCAGCCCTCAACATACTTTTGAGCCCTCATATCATCGGTCGATGGTCGAAGGGTGTACCTTCACTTGAACTTGGATGCTCTCCTAGTCCTCGAATCGCTCCCTGGACTGATATGTTTTGGAATTCCCATTAGCATCCTCAAATGTGGCCTTCTTCTCCTGCTGAATGCCCAGGCTCAGAATGTGCCACATCCTCAATTTTCCAAACTTTGTCATGTGAAGAGGTCAGTTAGATTACAGGAGGTCAAAGTTCAAGATATTAAAAAGGTCAAATTAAATTAATTCCTTCACAAAAAAGAAAAATCTTCAACTTTAAACTATATGTAAATTGCAAATGAATTCAGAATCGGAATGAATGAATAATATGTTTTATAAATTTCAAATCTAAATCATTTTGATGGAATCATTAAATACATTTAGCATTTAGTACTACTTAATTAAAGCTTTTAGAGTTGATTGGAGGATCATGGGTACAAAGTTGCTGTTTTATTTGGAAGTATGAATATGAGAAATAAATCCCGATTGCTCTTGGCCATTAACCAAGCCAAAAAATAAATTTCATTTAAGAAATTACAAATAGTGATACATAAAAATCCTGATTTGATCTCATTTTGGAAATGTTGAGCCTGATCCTTCCCTGTTCCCATGCAGTTTAAATACTACATAAATTCAATTCGCAAATTATTTTGTCGTACCAAATAGTTTGGTATTTACAACTACATGAATCGAAATAATTTTATTTTTGACGTTTTTGACCCATGTTTTAAAATCAATCGAAAGGGTAAAAAAAGCAATCAAATTAGGACCATTTAAAAAGTACTGCAAAAAAGTTAATTAACAAAGAACCCCTCCTGGCCAAATCCCATCATCAATGGATCCCGAAAATGAAAGTCAAAGAGTTGAAAAAGGTCAAGAAGGAGGTCAAGAAGAAGGTCAAGAAGAAGGTCAAGAAGAACGTAATGCCACAATACAAGAACCACCTCGTCAACCAGATCCTCCGCTCCCTCGTGACTTCAACAATAACATCGCCATGCCCAGGCTTGGTCAGGATATTTTTCGATCCAGAGAACCAGAATGGGGCTGTTTGGGGCCCCTGGACAATTTGTCAGCTCGATCACTTGGGATAATAACATGTCTTTTTGTATTTCTCCAATTAGTAAGTTAACCAAATAAATTAGGCTAAATATTGTAAGAATCAGTAAACATTTGACCTTGATTTACAATTACTACTTTGTTCAGGGTTTCTTGATCGGTAATTGTACATGGTACGGGGTTGAACTATACAATTCTCCTGTAACTCATGCTCAAACATTGCTACATGCTCCATCTGGCCTTGAATATTGGCCAAGATATTCAGCTCTAAATATATTTACCTATCAGCCAGATAATAAGACATGTCGGACCCTTTACATTTCATACAATGTGACATTGATCTATGTGGGCAAGGAATTTTCTTATCCAAGACATGGGATTAAATCAGGGACCGTTGAACCTAAACTCACAGATAAATCTACGTCTCAAAGTTCGATCCAGCACTGTGACCTTGTGCCTCATTACGACGGGGGATTATTTACTTTGATTATGATTGGTGGCTATATCCTCTTCAGTTTCAGTACTGGTACTTTTATACTGAGTGGAATCACTGCTCGACAACAGGACGATGATCCATGTGTAAACTATAATTAACTAATCCTAAAATAATGTTTCCAGGTTCAGAGGGAGTTTAACTTTCTCAATTGTGTAAATTTTTAAAATTTTCTCAAAGATGACTGGTTTGTGCTCGTGCGGTTATGGAATTTTCTTAATGGTGGCCATTATTTGGAAGATTTTGGTTTTGGGGAATTTGGCTTCGAGATTGGTTGACTCAACTAAAATGATGGAAGATTTGATGAAGGTCACGGTCCAAAAAACCCCTGAGATGACTTTTCCGTCCTTCACATGGGACCAAACTCAAAGTCTCGTGAGTTGGAAACAACAAATTACGTACAAATATTTAGTTTATCAGTCAAATCCAACGGCTCCTTAATTATTATTATTTAAGGGTCAATGCTGTGGAATTCATGATTACACATTCTGGCCCTATAATTCATCATTTGGTGGCTACCCCAAGTCATGTTGTAATAAATTGGTAAGGGTGAAATATTCAAACTAAAAGTCAATTTAAGTTTAAGTGCAATCAATAAGGACACCCAAATAACTAATTCTAAAAATTGAAATTGACCCATTCAGTTATTTGATTGTGAGGCCTTACCCATTGTCACAGCCAATGAGATATGGAAGACTGGGTGTTTTGAGTCGGAGGCGTCTAAAGTATATTGGGGACTTGTTCCACGACTCATTTTCCATATTGTCGACCTTCTAGTGGAGGTATCTTACGATATGCATATCAAAATGTTTTTATATGACCTTAAATTAAAATTCATGTCACTGTCACCCTTTTGCTAACTGTTAACAATTTCACTTACAATTACAATTAAATTAGGTTGGCCCTGTCATGTTCATGATTCTTTACTTTAAGAAAGCATGGTATGAAACTGAGCACGAAGATTGGGAACGTGAACGGGCTGGACTTCCACGCAAGGAACGAGGCACAAGATGTAGAGATTTTTGCCATGATGACGATGAAGCGGATGTAGGATGGCACAATCGTTATCGTTAATAATGTTAATACTAAAAATGAGGATACTTAGAATCACATTATGTATCTCAATCTTAATAAAATATCCCCAAAATGGATATATGACGGGAAAGAAATAAAATTTTAGAATAATTTTTATAAATGTATTGATATTGATATACAATATTTGAACTTTACGTGAGATGAAAGCATTGCACAATAGTGACTGAACATGATGTTTGCCGTTTCGAAATGGTAGTATTAACCTATTCACAGAATGTACGAGTCCAGACGAGACGCGAGTTTAAATGATCCTTGAGGTTGGAACTTGTCTCCTTGTCTGATATATATGAGTTCGAGTCCTATGTTCCAGTCGTTCTAAATTGAACTCGGTATTTTTCGAGTCCGCTTTTAAGATAGACTCGTTGGGCGTCAAAAGCATTATAGTACATATGTTCATGTAAACGGAGGCTAACTGAACTTTTGTTTGTGAATTCGAAAAGTTGTACTATTTATTATTTATTACAACAAAGTCCCTAGTAAAATATTTAACAAATACAATGGAATATTTACAGACTTTTCAAAGTAATTAAGGTTTTAATGTAATATGAAAACTTAAACTTAAAATGGAAAAAATGGCAGTGAGGATTAATAAGTGTTAAAATTCAACTAAATGATTAATAAGTTAAGCCCTGAGCAAATATCTCTTCTTGTTATAACCACTTTTTGGTCACATCAAAGTCAAAGAAATTAGATTTATATTAAACTCTTTATCTGAAACAGACTGGTCCAACTTCAAAACCAAATGCTTGATTTCCAACTCCATAGTCTGTCGGAAGAAAATCTACAACTGGAAGTTGAGTTGTTTTCTTTGTTTTAAACTCAAATATTGTTTTGGAATCGTCACCTCGTGTCTGGAAAAAACAAATTCAGTTTCTTTTTGAAAAGTTCAAATTGAATCGAAGAACAAAATAACCTCTTGCTTCTATAAATGGCATACTCCAAAGTACCTTGCAACCATCCTTAATTACAGTGGGCTTATTGGGCAGTGAGTACCCAAACTCCTGGTCATTGTACCCAAGAAAGCGTAGGGAATTATTGTAGGAACCAGCTTTGGAGTCAAACCAACCAACGGTCCTTGAACACAAATATGTAAAATTTTGTACTGCTGTCCCATGAAGAAGTTTTAAAAATGTCATTTGAACATCACCAACTCCACCATAGTTAATCTGGAAGGGGCATTATAAGAGAGAACGTCAGAAATTAGAAATTTTAATGGTAGGGTTTGACCTTTACATTTTGATTAGCGTTTACCTTGAATCCTTGATGAAAGGAACTAAACCAAACTTCCTTCTTTTTAGTCTCTGGAAGTTTACCCCAAGATATGAGTGGGAGCCTTGTTGTTTTGGCTTCTGGGAAAATACATGTTTCTCCAGAATTTGTTAGGTTACAAAAAACGTAGACGGCATCATCCGGCATCCCCAGATTTGGATCAATCCAGTACCAATCTGTTCGAACAAAAATAAATGAGAGCTCAAATGTTATAAACCTGAAATACTGTACGTAAAAAATATGAATGCTTGACCCTGAAGCAATTTACCGTCTTTAAAATGAGGGTGGCCATAAAAGAGGTCCCTACAAGTTCGAACAGGATTGTCTCGAGTTCCTAGTGGCTTTCGAGTCCTTTCCAACTCAACCCTCATATTGTAAATGTCAGCGTATACGTCTTGGAGTTTGAGGTTGAGCTCAGCGTCCTCCTCCAATGGGCTAAGGACAATACAATGAAACAGTTTGTTTGACCTTGAACCCATCATATAACCAATTGTATCAAAAATATATTTACCTCTTGATAGATTTGGAAGCTGGGACTTCTCGTTTCCTTTTAGGACTTCCAGAGCCAGTACTGAAAAGTAGTTCTGGTGGTAGAAGAGGAAGTTCCCCTGGAGGTCCAGCTGGACCGGGTAGACCCGCGGGCCCAACCTCACCTTTGAGACCCGGTTTTCCTTCAACACCCTTTGGACCACTTGGACCTAAAAGAGCCACAAATAACTTTAAGCCGTATAAAGAGACCACCATTTTAAAATTATGGTAAGGTCAAAGTATTTCATCTATTTTACCTTCTGGTCCAGGTGGACCAATTGGTCCATCAGATCCTTTCATTCCAATGGGTCCAGTAGGACCCTGTTCTCCCTTGGGTCCTTGAACACCCCGTGGACCAAATGAACCCTTTTCACCCTTCTCGCCTTGATCACCCTTAGGTCCAGGGGTACCAATTGTTCCAGGATGACCCTTTGGTCCTCTTCTTCCACGATCACCCTTCATTCCAGATGGGCCAAGATCTCCAGCTTTCCCTGGTGATCCTGGAGTACCCGGAGGACCAGGTGGACCTACGTCTCCCTAAATTTCAAATTAGTATGAAACCATTTTATGATGAAATGAAATTACATCCCTTATACCATCCATTTGACCTACCGCAACGCCAGGGCCACCTCTAAGTCCTGGTGGTCCCTCGGGGCCAGCTAAAGAATTTTGATAAAAAATAAGGAATTTTGATGTCACAGGTCACTTGATTCCAAATATAATTAATATAGCATATGTTAGAAAAACCAACCATTTCCTTGTGGACCCAATGGCCCTTGTGCCCCAGGAGGACCTGGTGGCCCAACATCTCCTTTTTCTCCAGGTAATCCAGTATTCCCTTGAGCTCCGGCAGGTCCTTCCGCTCCTGGACGTCCGGGTGATCCTGGAATACCCATTTTACCAACAGGTCCTTCAGACCCAACTTGTCCAGGCTCACCAACTTTCCCATCGTCTCCATCTTTGCCTGTTGGCATTATAATTGTGATTGATTAAACATGGACAAATTTTAAAAAGTTACTAGCAATTTCAGAATGACATGCAACAAGTTTAAAATACCAATTTACCAGGCTCTCCTTTTACTCCAGGAAGACCAGGTTCTCCAACAGGTCCAGGAAATCCTGGTGCTCCTGGTGAACCCTTTGGACCCTCAATCCCCACTGGACCCCTAGGACCTGGGCTGCCCTGTGCTCCGGGTTTACCTTCATCACCCTTTGGTCCTGCTGGACCCCTCTCACCCTGTACATGAATAACAAGCAAGGTCAAGATTGACTCAAGGGAAAATATAACCAGATTAAAACAGTCTTTTACGAACATGACCTCCATCTTTGCCTGGTGGTCCTGGTAAACCAGGATTTCCAGCCTCACCCCTGAAAATACATTTAAAACAAAAGAGTAAACAACTGAACTCGGTAGCGGTAGCTAAAAGCTAAATTATCAAAAGTTCAAAAAGCGTGTCATACTTTAGTCCTTGAAGTCCTTCTTGTCCCACGAGGCAAGGGGCTCCTTCGGTCCCCTTCGCTCCTAAAATATTTAATTACAATTTTTGGAAATTTTTTTCAATTGTTAAATAAGTTGATTGTTTTGGCTGTATTAAAGTTTCCCATTATACCAGGTATTCCAGTTTCTCCTGCAGGGCCAGCTGGTCCTGGTGGACCTTTGGGACCATAGTCTCCTTGTTCACCCTTGATTCCTGAAGGTCCAGGGAGACCTTGGAGGCCTTGAGCCCCTGGAGCACCAACTGTGCCCAGTGGTCCCTTCTCACCCTTTGGTCCACGTAGACCTAAAATTTCCAAGCATGACCTCAGTACAATCTCTAAAGGCAAAAAGTTTTAATATTTTGTACCTAATGAGCCTGGAGGTCCCTTTTCACCAGGTGGTCCAACCCCTCCAGATTCTCCTCTAGGTCCTTGTGCACCTGGAGCACCTACTGGACCCTAAACACAGTCATCAAAACCAAAATCAACAAAAAGTGATCAATTTGCTCTAAAATGACCTTATATGTATTTGTACCGTACCGAATCTCCCTTGCCCCCTTTGTATCCCTTTTCACCAGGACTCCCTGCCTCTCCTTTGTCCCCGTCTTCTCCCGGTGGTCCAATTGGGCCTAATGAATATTAGATTGTTAATTTCGGTTCATTAACCAACTTAATTTTACTTAATTTTTTAAAAGTTTATGTGAAACCTTGCACCAACTTACCTGGGCCACCAGGAAGTCCCCGAGGTCCAATTGGACCATCAGTTCCACCAACACCCGCAGCACCGGTCTCACCCCGTTCACCCTTAGCTCCAGCAGGACCAACTGGACCAGGGATTCCCATCCTTCCTTCTGACCCTGGAGGACCTTCCTTTCCAGGTTCACCTTGTTGTCCTTTGTCTCCAGATGCCCCAGCGGGTCCTGGGGGTCCTGCTTCGCCTTTTAATCCAGGGATCCCCTGTGTTGAAATAAAAGGATTTTGAGTTGCAGCGTTTGCATCGAAACAAAATGAGAAAAAGCTTTAAAATATTTCTTACCGGAATTCCTGGATGACCTCTTTCTCCAGGGAATCCAGGAAGGCCAGGTGGTCCAACACCTCCAGGTTTTCCCACAGGTCCAGCAGCCCCTGTTGGCCCTTCCTTCCCTGTTTCACCTGGTCGGCCACCCTCTCCTAAATATTTCAGAAAATAATTAATAATTAACCTTGACCTTTGACCATTTCGTATCAAAAGGAATCCAATGATCCAAATGAGCAACATTTCATAAGTTTAACCTGGAAATCCAGGAAGGCCTGGTTCCCCAGGTGCTCCAATTGGTCCTGGCTCTCCACTTTGACCTGGTGGTCCTACAACTCCGGGTGAGCCAGCAGGACCCCTTTGACCATTTTCTCCCTAGAACAATTTAGAAACCAATCTCAACCTCAATTTGCATATAACATTTTGAGGTCAAATAATTAAAGTAGTTTGCCTTACTGGTGGCCCTCTTTCACCAGGTGGTCCAACAACGCCATCTTTTCCTGATGGACCAGGATTTCCAGATGCCCCAGAAACTCCAGGAATCCCATCAATACCTGGAAATGAAACGTTGACAATTATTTCTAAGGCCAACTATGAATGCTGTCACCAAAAAAAGCTAACAACATAAGGAGGCCAAAAATACCTTGTGGACCCCTTTCACCAAGACCTCCAGGTGGACCTGGTTGCCCCGTATCTCCCTGGAAAAAATGCATCACAAAATGATTTTGGGTCAAGCCATAAAATTCATTCAAATTTCAAATCACTTGACTTGAAATTCGACTTACCTTTGGGCCAGCTATCCCATCTCTTCCACGTTTTCCTCGAGGACCTCGAAAGCCCTAAAAATGACAAACCATTTTGAGGTCAATCTACTCAATTTAGTTAATCCCTCAAACATTTTCTCAAAAAGGTTCAAAATTACCTGAGCCCCTTGTTCTCCCCTTTCACCTGGTTGTCCACTATTTCCCTAAAATATAAAACATGGAAATTAAAGATCATATTTTTAAGATAAGCCCTTGACATATATTTTTGACCTCCAGGGGTGATTTTCATACCCTTTCTCCTTTTTCTCCAGGATTGCCCGGTCGTCCCTCTGTTCCTTTGTCACCCTTTTCTCCAGGAGGACCAGGATAACCTTAACATCCAAACCCAACCACACTTTAATGATGATGACCTCTGACCGGAATATGACCTTGGCCCTTGAGATATATTCAGTTACCTGGAAATCCTGGTAAACCGATTTTCCCTTTTTCACCCGTGGGACCATTTGGACCTGTTTCTCCTCTTGGACCTATTTAATCATATGTAATTGGGTAAAAGTAAAACGTCAAGGAGGCTCAATAATCATAGCCTTTAGGTCAAATACTGCAATATTCTTTCCTACCATCCATTCCACGAGCTCCTTCTGGACCCTCTAATCCTGGTTCACCCTGTGGTCCCGTTTGACCCCGATCTCCCTTACTACCAATATCACCCTTTTCGCCATCTGGACCACGATCACCTTTGTCCCCTTTGTCTCCCCCAGCTCCACGTTTCCCCTCATCACCCTTGACCCCTCTTGGACCTGGAAATCCTACAGGACCCTAAGTTGAGGATATTAAAAATATACAGCCTTCAACCTCCTAACTTAAACAATGTTTGCCGTGTAAATGTCGATTAATGCATAAATTATTGGTTCTTGGAAGATATGCCTTGAATAAAATGCAAAAAGGTCACAAAGGTCAAATCCATCGAAACTCCATAAATCATTTATTTGACTTAACACATAACCATCTTGTAGGAAATACATTAGGTGAATTAATTTTTTCTAGTTCATAAGGAATATGCCAAGCCCTTGTCTTTGGATCCTTCTGGGTCACAGGAACAATTGGGAGAAAGGGTAAGATTCTAAATTTAAGTGGACCTTGAGACTGAACACTTAGTTGCTGTGAATATTTCCATCTTTTAAAGAGTCGAGCTAGTCCAGGGTCACCAAGAGTAAATGTATGATTCCTCATCAGGTCTCTTGATACAATTTGACATGATGGGCCACTTGACATGGCTGCATAAATGATAAATGGATCATCCTTGGACGTGTCATCAAGGAGGTAAAGGGTTGAGACCCTTTGGATTTTGGCCATACAATCCACCCTCCAATTCTTCATATGTTTTCGTCCAATTACAAGGACTCGTTTATTTTGTTGGACTAATTGTTCAACAACTTTGAAGAGTCGAAGAGGAGGTGAAGTTCCAGGTCCACGTCCAACGGTGAGTCCAACATTAAGTCCATCAACAACAAGGTCAAAGGTCCTAGAACCAATGAATTCTTTGAACTGGAGGAATTCCTTTGGATTTGAATTTAAGAATATATCATTGGTTTGAAGGACTCGTTCCAGGAACTCTGTTTTGAGCGTTGTAAATTCATCAGTGGTCAAAATGGTCTTGAGCATTTTTGAACCACATCTCTTACACTGTCCATTTATTGGATTGATCTCAACGGGTGACCCATTGTAGTAAAGAACTTGGTCAAAATATGTTTGAATCGTTTTGATTAAGTCTGGTCCTGGAAATACTTCATTGTAATCCATAAAATCAAGGACCTTGAGAAGACTTTCCTCAGTTTTTGGACAATGGGTCAACCAACTAATGAGGGTTTGATCGGGGAGGGCGAGGATCCTAAGATGATTTTCATTTTCTCGAATGAGTGACCATCCTAGATCAAAATCACCAGTCTCAAATGCTCGAGATGCGACTGCTCCATAACATCCCATACTAACAACATTGAAGGGTTTTAAAGCATTCATGATGTCAAGGCATTCTCTCCAACGACTCGTTCTGGCTAAGGCTGGAATCACTCTCTCAGCCGTAAAACTATCCCAAATCCCCTTGTTTTTGACCTTGATTTCATCATAGAGTTTCAGGATCCCTGGTTCACCCCCAACAAGAGTCCAATCCCTTGGATCCATCAGGGATTTTAGGTAAAGACTCAGTGTACTCAGACTTGGTTTTCGATCACGGGTCATATATGAATGAGCTAAGGCTGGATTCCGGTAAGCAACACATGCTTGAAGAAAAATTGACCCAAAATTCTTCTCATCCGTAGAACTATCAATGGACTTGGACCAATGTAGGAGTTCAGTCATTGAAAAATCATCGAGTGCTGCTGGATTATTTGTTAGGATTCGAACTACTTGTTGAATGAAACTACGAGATTTTGGGACTTGTGGGACATATTCCAGTGTACTTTGAATATGAGAGTAGTTAAGGGAGGTCAGCCGAGGAGACAAGGTCAAGGTTCTTCTGTGACTGGGTTGTTGAAGTGGCCTCATTTGGGAATTGAATGATTTTGACATTGTTGTTGAGTATGGTCTTCTTGTTGATTCCCTTAACATCATGGAGACTGTTTTGGATGAGGTCATCGTCGAAGTCGACGTCGAAAGGTTTCTTGGGGTCAATCCATGGTTCGGTTGTTTGTATCTCAAGGAATTTAAGAGCACATTGAGCTGGTATCTTTGAAAAATTAAATTGAACGTGAGTTTATCCAAGTGGTGGTGAAAGTATCCAGGGATTATCATTGGTCCAGCTCCAGCCATCCTCCTTGACTCTGACCCTCACTGTAACAAAAGGCAATTTAATAAAGAAT
>JAQIYE010000721.1:0-10975 GCA_034699765.1 Xenyllodes armatus
GTCTCATAATCTCAACTAACATCCATTGTTTATCAACTTAATTGTCACATCCTCCGTCCTCAATAATTTTATATCCTAATTTTCCACAAAATCTTTGTGAAACAAAATCTATCAATAAAATGCTCATCTCCTCAAACCTGTAATTTTCACGTTCTCATTCATTTACCGAAAACAAAAGATATTTCCTTTTAAAGTTGCTCTATAAAATGATAATGATCACCCATATTTAAAAATCCCAAAAAATATAAAAATTCAAGCTAATTGAAGAGATATGAATTTGAGGTTTTTGATTTTGAGATGCGTCTGCTGTTTAATAATTAATGACACAAAGAAATATATATACATCTACATATATAGTGAAACAAGGAAGTAGAAAAACAGCGTCGTCGGCTCGATCTCAAAAAAGATGCCAAAACTATCAAAAAGCCAAAAAGACTTGTCCCGTCGCCCTCGACCCAGCCCAAAAGATTTTTTTGCGAATTTAACTTGACATGCCACATGAATACATATAAACTAAACATCTATATATACATTTTCATATAAGAATAGCTTTATATTGCAAAAAAAACAACCCCATTTCAATTTATGGTCGGAATTGGAGGAAGACAACAAAAGATCATGTAGTAGGAAGGAAGCGGAAGACCCAGAATTGGTCGTACATGTGCGGAACTATCCTCGTGTGTGTGTATTAAAAATATTAAATGAAAACATAAATATTATTTCTAGTTAATTGAGTTGAACTCATTTAATTTTTCAATAATAATAATTACCACAGTTTGGAGTCGAAGATTGATTTCTCAAATCGATCATGTGTAAAATTATGATATAAAAACAGAATTTTATAAAAAGAGAGGAAAAAATATTTGATCAATAATTTGAGTTAAGTTTAAAAAAAATCAATTAAAAAAAATCCAGTTTGGACCTTGAGCTTCAATATTTGATCTGATCGTATTGATTTTGTTCGGGTCGTCATTCTTATATTTTCGTTTATTCCGGTCAGACCAAAATTCTCATATTCATCAAGCAAGAAGGTCAAAAGGTCAAAGTACAACCAAGAAGGGTGAGTTAATATATATACTGAAAGAAAATTGAAATTGAGATAGAATTAATATTAGTATTAGATAGAATTAGTATTTCTAAATATGAAAATATCGTGTCAGATCATGACATGTATGATAGTTTTGTTAACCGATTCCCAGTTGTCCCAGTATAAATCTGTTTTTTTATTGATTACTGAAAACTGAAAAAGATTACGTTATTTTGCAAAGCATGCATTAAGAATCTGCAATTATTAATTAATTATTGTATATAATGTCGATACGGTACTGATTTTAACTATTCTAATATGATATGTCTAGGTTCTGATCTGACTTCATTTGTGCAACCGAAGCCTCGAAAGTCGAAAGTGAGTTCTTCCGTGCTCCAGTTCCAGTTCATTCATTTTTATTCTTACTAGCAACTTTAGCCCCTTGTAACCTGGTGTGATACGAGGACATTTTTATGACCTCCTAGACGAAATCATCAATTCATTGTTTTAATGAAGCAAGAAGGGAGACTCAGCAGTAACCCAATACCCGTGGTGGTGGTCTAGGAGAACCCCGTTTTCCCAGACCTTCATCGACTAAACCTATTCCAATGATTTCACTAAAACTCCTTGCTAATCATTTTCTCAAACAGCCATAGTGAGGATTATTTGGTAAGTAAGTACTAATGAATGACTCATCCTCAGAAAACGATCAATCAAATATGCTCAATTATTTACCGAATATACGGCATAGGCTTTAGATTTTTAATAGCCATTTTTGGCAACAAAAAAAAACAGTTTAAGATTCATTTGGTTAAGAAGCCGAAGAATGCTTCTTAATATTTCCATATTTTCAATGGTTCAGATTCAGATTGTTCTAAAGTCAGTGCCACTGGTTAGTGATATTATGGTAGAAATGATGATGATGATCAATTATTAAGCTAAAAAATTTTAATCTCTTTTTGCAGATTTTACAAGTACCACACCCCCTTAGTCAAGATTTAATAATATAAATAAAAAAGATAAAATATCGAATATATATTAGAGTTAGAAAAAAATAACAAAAATAACTCACATTTTCCTTGAATTCTCTTTTAGAAAAAAAGTTTTAATAGGGATGAAATATAAGAATTAATATTTATAAAGGTCTTTACAAAAATACGTATTATGTAGAGCTTTACACACTTAAATCGAAGCGACCTTGACACATCGTACCTTTTATTTACCATTTTATAAATCTAAAAATAACCAGTGAGTGAAAAGGAATTTAGTCATCAAAGTATTCAACCATATATTTATTATTTAACGCTTTAATTAAATTACTAAATTAATAATCCATTTTAAATACGTTTTTTTATCCAACCTATATAATTTAAACTGTGTTCTTCGTGTTTACCGACCCGTCGTGTCCAAGCTCTCATTGGAAGTTGTCGGAGTATGTTTAAGTTTCGAAAGTCTGTCCTCTGTACTTCTACAAGTGTTGAAAATGATGACAATGGGATGGACCTTGGAGGAGTTAGCAATATGTCAAGGAGTCCCTCACCATCATCAATTCAAATGGTTCCAGTCGATTTGGAACCTCAAAGAAATCGGAATCATGTGAGTTGTTGAAGACTTTATAATTTTATGAATAGTGAATATATGGAGGCCAAGGAATGTTCTCGTAAAAAATTCTAGTAACTAATACAGCAAGGATCAATATCAAATCCAAGATCAAATCAAACATTACATACTAGTGTGCATGGCATGGCATATTTTGGTAATTAATGATGTCACATTGGAAGAGGTTAGTTTTTTTTTGAGAATTTTGAGTCAAATCAAAGGTCCCGTATCTTTTTAGTTTATATGCATATTCATTTACTATAATTTATAAGAGCAAGAGCGACCAGGGTCATTTTTAAAAAAAATAGGCGAATTCTCAGAATTAGAATCCCATTGGAATGCTTAAAGTTTCAGATCTTGATGACGTGGTTCGATATTCTAAAAGTGAAAGGGAAGTAGTGCTTGCCCTATGTTAGATGCATTGTTTTAAACTGCATGGAGACAGGAAGACAATTCGACCCACACGTGGCAGATGTATGTAAGTAGTTCAATCAGTATAGTCGAGTCTCACTGATTAAGATTAGTCATTAGTCTGCTTACGCTGACTTGTCTTTAATTCCCTTTCATTTCTGGGTTAACGGTTGAGGTGTCTGAGTCTAGAATGTTCTTTTAATTAAACAATAGAAAGGAAGTCAGGTATAAAACCCCGAGGTTAAAGTCGAGTCTTCCTCCTTTCACAACTTTTTCAAATTGGTGAAGTCCGTGTCATATTTTTGGTCGTTTTGTCGAATTCCTGAACAAGAACTTGAGTGTTGAGTTTCAAAGTGTTTTATTTCGAAGCGTCATAAGTTTTTCTTGTGCTCGTACTCGTCCAATTTTGGTGTAAATCCGATTCACCGATTCCAATTCTGGTAATCATAGAATGGTCTTGATCAGGGTGAGTGAGTGAGTCTTATTGGGTCTAAAAACTTGTCTTTTTCTGATCTTTAAGGTCTTTTCTTGCATCAAAATGCCTTCTGACATAAAAATCAATCTTCCATTAGATCCATCTTTTCATATCACAATTATAGACTATTGGCATTCTTGAACTTGATCGCGTTTCATTGATCCTCATATCGCATTGCGTTGAGTCCTTTTTTAAGCGATTCAGGCCTCTATAAGGTACAGAGACATTGCTTGCAGCATAATAAAGACCCCTGGACCCTGGCTGCATATTTAGCGTTAATTCTTTAAGGAGTAGAGTTTTCAGGGCTAGGAGTTTTTCGAAAATCGAGCTCGAGTCCTTATTATTGCCATCCGATTAATACGACTCCAGTACCATATGGAAAATCAAAATCGGCCGAAGCTATAAGTTCATATTTCGGGTTTAGGGCTTAAGTTTTAAACGTTTTTGGATTCGGACTCGTTTGGACTTGAGAGTACAACTCATCACGGAACGGATCTAAATGATCTAATCTCATGTCTGTAAGCACTCATCTTCAGAAAGAAATCTATCAAAAATCCAAATCCCTTCCCTTCTCCAGTAGTTCCAGGGTATACTTTTGGTTTTTTTTCTGAAAACAAAACTAGCATTACTGGTTTTTGGTCCAAATCTCGATCTCGAGTGTTAAAAATTCTATGAATTGACGTAACAAAATCCTAAATCCTGTGTCCTTTGTCTTTGCCCTGTCATCATGAAGTACAATGCGATATGTTTTCGATGTTCTTTGTCTCACTAAAGTATTTATTTATTTTAACCCTTTTTTGTCTTTTATCTTTATCTTGTTATTTATACTGCCCAAAAATGTCCAGTGAGCTTTATCTCGCTGATTGGCATATAAAAATTGATGAGTTTGACAATCCATTTCATTGTTTTTGCGGTTCCACTCTCGCTCTCTCTCAAATCTCAAAATCTCATGGTTGGTTCACGTAAACAAAATTTCCGATCCATGTTAAAGTTGTTTCGTAACTGAAATGTTAGATTACATCAGTTTAGAATAGTACAATTAAAATTAGTCAGTTTGTAAATCACAACAGGCTAATCAAGATGCAAAGTTTTTGAATCCCATTATGGGATTGGATTTCGTAAGGGAAGCAACAATTTTTTCAACAAAGAGAGTCCAGCCCGGACGTTTTCCGTTTATTTATAGCTATTCCTGTTGTGTGGATTGTGAGTATGGTTTTTCAGCATCTAGTTAGTAAATGTTCAAGGTCAAGGGCATTAGATTAAGCAACAAGTTGATTCATTTTCACATTTATTTGGACTATTTTTAAATTTAATGGATATTAGGTGCGAAGTGTATTCAATTACAAGGACAAAATTAAGTATCTTGAGTTTCATTGTTCTTTGTTCATTCATTTCTAGTTTTAATTTGTCTGCAGTCTAAATATAAGAACTGCTGACCTTAACACAAAAGTGCATTTGAGTGCTTGTGGACCTTTGAATGAGAGACAGAGAACAATAAGAAATGGTACTACGGTGCTAGGAGCAATTAAATATAATTTGGTTACAACAAAAGGGGCATGATGCACCCCGCCGAAATGCCGTGCCATGCTATACAGCTATTATTATTTTGACATTCATGACCGGTATTTTGTAATTCTAAGATTGAGTATAATGGACTGTACAAAGCAAGGGCACGAACATGAACCTGAGCACGTAGACGGTGCATGGATGCATGAGCTTTTGTAAAAAAAATCATGTTTATTTTGTGTGTGTAGGTAGAAGGTCAAATCAATTCATTTTTTGAATGATGTGCAATGTGCGTGAGTCGTATCAATTACTTAGGGAATATTCTTGTAATTAGGATTCATTCCTGAAACTTGAAACCAGTTTAGTCTGATCCAGTGATCAAATAAGAAGTGGGATTTTTTATTTTTCATTCGAATCTCCAGTCCAGTACAGGTTTTAAAAGTGCAGCTTAAAGGCATTTTAGTGGTTTTAGTTAAGACTGACAAGTGACACGTAACTCAACTGTTTTAACCAGTATTTAATGAACAATTAAAATTGGGTAATTGGAGACAAGGACATTAAGAAGACAAAAGAACTTTCCATTGTGTTGTGTCTAGAAATTAATAGTAATAATAATGGGGTTCTGTTTCTTGTGTCATCGACATCGAAGTCGAACATCAAAAAAGAAGGTACGACAATTACGACGAAATCAAATTCTTCGATGTTAATTTTAATTTCAATGAGATTTATCCAGATTTCGGATTATGCTAATTTTAATTTCTCGTGAAGGACAACTACGAAATGAAACATTAAATCCCATCGGTCCCCCCAAACGAGCTTTGCCAATTTTGAAATGAGTAATTTTTCTTCAGCTTTACTTTCATTTGAGTTGAGATCTTTGTTTACAGAAATAAGAAAAAGATAGTTTTCATCCTGCAGATTTGAGATACTAAGGGGAAACCAGAGGCTTCGGCAAAACCTTAAGACTCAGCAAACACAAGGAAAAATAAGTGTTGATTTATCGGTTTAGTGATTTGAGGTCATGTCTTCCTGAAAGATAAGATCTGGGATTTGGATTCCTCTTTCATTTGTGCCCATGAATCCATTATGTTTTTGTTGTGGGTGATTTAGCTTTTTTAAGTTTCGTTGAAAAATCCTAATCTTACGGCTGAAGTGTCAAAGGGGTTAACATTTTTATTTCAGATTCACTAAAACATTTGGGAATGATTGTTCATTCCTACTGCTAATTTGCGAATTCCGAAATAAAAGAATGCGTCTCCTCATCTCATTTTATCTGTAGTCAACCCAAATTAAGTTTCTCCACAATCATTTTGTACTCAGCCTACGTGATTAAGCTCGTCGAGACGAAAAAGGAATATTATGTACGAAGCGTCGGTGTGACACTTTGGCGCCGGGGACCTTGCCAAAAAATCTAAAAAGAATTTGGCAATAATCTCATACCCACCCAAGCCATCATGACTAAAAACGTCTGTCCTTCAGCTGCCAAATTCTTGTTTTCATTTTTCATCCCTTTCTCTTATCTCCTCGTATAATTTTAAATAAATGGACGCCAAAAGCAATAACCCAAGGCTTAATGAATGGACCGAATATTTTTAAAAACCTTGTGGTGTGAATAAAATATTGATATTTACAATAATTTTACTTTTTGGAATGCAGGAGGAACTTCTAGCAAGTGGTAGTAATGAAGATGAAGGAAGGTCATTCTCGACCCAGTCAAATCTCCTGAGTAAGTCTGGAATTTCGGATGGGCGTCAAATCTCATCAACAGCATCGGATCCGGAATTGACTCTTGAGGAAGAAGATGAAGAAAGAGACGAGAGCTTGAGCGACTCAACTTCTGACTCTCTAACAAGTAGCATTGAGATTCCATCACCAAATTGTGAGTCTTCATCAAAGGCAATTGTTACTGCAAGTGTTGCTCTTCCAGTTCCGGAGTCTCCTCTGAGTCAAGGTCAAGGGACTACTACTTCTACTTGTTCTTCTTCTGGACAATCCAGTGGGATGTGGGAGAGGAAGAGAAAGGATCCTCATGAGGGGGTTGAGGAACAAGAGAAAAAATGTATTAGGTGAGTATTGGGTCAAATTCTATTTTCCTGCATATTAAGGAGTCAGTGGTCAAGGACTCTGATTTGAACCAATTTTGATGTTTTTATATTTGTACATTGATATTTCTATTACAGAGGTAACGAGCCGGAGATTAAGGGGAGACATGTCTCATTTTCGGATTTGGAGAATGTGGAGGTGAAAAGGGGCATTTTGGTGAGTTAAAATTGGACATAAGTTGTTTAAATAATTCAGTTTGTAGGAATTGAACCAAATATATCGATCTATACATTAGAGTGTTACATTGTTGTGGCAGGACGCCAAGTTATAGGGAAAGTGCATTAAAAGACATGATTGATAGGAAAGTGGGTTTTCGATGTGGTCTTAAACCAGAAAAAACCAGTATTTATTTTTCTGTTTACGACTTTCTAAGATTACAAGTAAGAAATGATTGCATAAACATTGGGTTTATTTACGCGTCTGAGTTTTGGTCTCAAACTCGCGTAGCTGCTGGCTCGTCAATTCGTCATCAAAAATCAACTTGTGGTTTTCTTACGATAACGATACGTTTTGTTATTCAAATAGATGCATATAGCAGCAGTCATTGACTATCGACTTTGTTTTCTTACTCATTCGTTTTTACCACTTGCAAGATGACTAATAATTAGTTATGATGTTGTTGAGGATTTAATATCTCAGCTCGTTTTTGAGAAAGACAAAGAGGAAGCTGAGGAGTAAATTGTAGTTAATTTATGATGTTAATCAGAAAGTTAAATAGTCGTAGTTGGAAATTGTCGAAATGAACTTCATTGAAAGAATGAAGTAATGACCAAAATAGGAGCACCTATGGCTTATGTCTAATCTCGCATTATAAGTCCCCCCAAAAATGAGAGGAGATGTTTCCAAATTACAGTCAAATGACTAATTTTTGAAGCCTTATCCGGTAATTCTGTGTTTTTATTGACCTTCGAACACATCGTGTGTTTTTTGGGGGTATTATTTATTGGTACATTGGTCTTAGTAAAAGCTAGAAAAAACTTGTAGATATTGCATTATATTATAAACAGGAAAAGGAAGCCACAAAAATGAAATTCCAGAAAATTGAATAACTGTAGGGCTCTTCAGTTATATATTACTTTAAGGTTTTTTTGCAAAATAGACAAATATTTATTGCAGATATTTTTTTTTAAATTATAGTCTCATTCTGATTCGGGCTCGAGTGTATTGGATGAAGGGCGGAATAGGAGTAAATCTATGGGAACTTATTCTGCTCCAATTTCGATGGCTCCATACTCAACCTATGAACTTCGGAACATGTCAACTAACTTTGAGCCTGAGGCTCAACGAGCTTGGGAGAGGACTGCAGCTACATGGAACTCCAGGAAACTCCGAAAAAGTAGTAGCGGTGGACATGGACGCCACAGCCGTTACCACCGACACTCTTCTTCTAGTAAGAAGACATCCATGAATTCTTCTCCAGCTGAGGTTGAGGATACGATTAAAAGTAACCACTCTCAACTTCGAGAACTAAGTATTTCTCCAGAAGAGAACGCTAAACCAGAAGCTCCAAAAACAACAACTCCTGTAAGCTCATATGTTTGTTTGTTTTGTTGAACCGTTTTTGTAGTAAACAATGTCATTTCAATGGGTTGTTTTTGTAACCAATTCTTTGTTGTTTGCAGGTTGGAGAGAATCCTGTTGTTGGAAGCCAACCCATGAGTGAAGAAGAAGCGTCTGAGGGTTCGGATCAACGAAAAATTGATGAGTCGGTGACTGCCATTCCTTCATTGGACCTGAGCACTCTTCATCATCAAGTCGCATCTGAGGAACCTTTGACTTACCGTGCTGCGCATTCCAGATCCGTAAGAGACTTATTAATTTTAAAATGATTGTACATTGTAGGGGCACTTTGTTTACAAAGAGGGAGGATTGGATTTTGGACTTGTCAATTTTCCACAATCTGGAGTATCAACTAAAAGCTTGAGTTGAGACTCATATATTTCATTTCATTCTTTTCGAAATCATGTTTCTAATGAAGCCCACATTTTGGATGGATTAAATGTGGACCAACCATAAGATATTAGTACAAATGCCTCGGTTTGCATTTTTACGAAGGCTCTAATTCCTATAGGATCAATGAGTATAATCGAAAGGCAAAGGCATAAAATCGAGACAAGTTCAGACCGAGGTAAAATATTTCAACTTCATTCATGCATGAATCATTTATTTTATTCATTCAGTCAGCGGTTTGTCTCGTCATGATGTCATGTCATGTCCGAAGAGGGTCACCTTCAGACGGTTGAAATCCCTGGCTTTCTATTTTCACTTCTTTCATTTCATTATACCGATGGTCCCCATCCCCATCATTATTAGCAAAGAATCAAATCATTAGATAGTTTTCGATTTAAAAAGGCTAATTTTATTTGTGACAAAGTGAATATTAATACGGGAACAAAGGCTAGGTCAGAGAATCAGCAATCAGAAATTTTGTTTTGAACACCCGGGATTACATATCCGATAAGTTAGATTTTCGATCTTAATAGGCATAGTTTTTCTGCCTTCATTCCTACCCCCTACCATGATTCCTATAAAGACTAATTGATGAAATTTGAACTGGCATGAAACTTTTCTAAAATCACTTGAAAGGTCGGCTATAACGTGTGGCACTGGGTGAAAAGGTCAAATGTATTAAATCGCAAATGGTATCCTGCTCAGGTTTTGGATTTCATCCCTAATTGTCTATTTGATATTGATATCAATATCATTATATATTCCGATGAAATGAGACAAAAATCCATCGGATCCGAGTATTCTGTTTCTTTTGTTTTGTGCAATATTGTGCAATTAGGATCAAGTCTGATTCTTTTGTCGGCTTTTCCCAGTTCATTTTCTTGAATCGAATCATAGACATATCGTATCATGTTTTGTCTACAAGACAGGATATAAAATTTAATAACCTTGGTCATACGATACAAATCTTAAATCTAATGAAAGTTCTGAGTCATATTCCTCCTCCAGCCAGTAAACAAGTGTGTCAATATCATTTTCAAATAATAATGATATTGGAAAGGAATTCTGATTCTAAATACTAATTGGGTTGATTTTTCATTTCTTTTCTCCTTTCTTCATATAAAGGACCAAGGAATGTTGTCTCCGAGGAACAGTCTTTCTGTCGAGGCTTTAGCAGAAGAAGAGGATTCCTCAATTGCTCCAAGTCCACCGATTCATCAAATTCCAATGGGACCTCCACCTATGATGTCACACCAACTCATGGCTGGGAATGGTGAGGTCAAACTAAATAGTTTGACCCGACAAGTGAACTCGGTGAAGAAGCAACTCAAGGGCCTGGAGGCTGAACATGAGCAAGCTCATGGATACAAACCATCTTATGCTGACAAGTTGAACAACAAATATATGAGAAAGTGTCTCCTCCAGTTGAGCAAGATCAAAAAGGAAATCAAACGTGAGTATCAATTAATAAAATGTTTTGGATTTCAATTGGCTACTAAAATTTTAATTGCGCTCGTTTTCCCACAGAACTTCGAGAGGACCCAACTGGAGCTCCAGGCACTGGCGAACAAACCAAGGGTCTTCTTCACGCCAACTGGACTGGGGCTCGACGCACTACGAACCCAACTGGGAAAACTTTGGAGGAATCTATCAAGGACATTCAAGCCAGCCTCAGTGAGAATCGACGACTTAAAAATGTCCCTGATGACTTAAACCTCATGACTCAATCACAACTTCTTGCAGAAAAGAATTCTATGCAGCGACAACTACTTATCTTGGAGAGGCGACATGGACGTGCGGAGAGCCGTGAGGACAAAGAAACTGTACGAGCTCTTTATGAGAGGTACCGGGTTTTGAAGAAAGCTAATGGACGTTCCCAAGGCCTCATGGCCATGAAGGAAAAT
>JAQIYE010000722.1:0-10972 GCA_034699765.1 Xenyllodes armatus
GAGAGAGAGATTCTTTGCTCAAATTTGTATTTAATTATGTTCTTGTTCAAATATTATAAAAGCAAAAACCCATTATCATGATCACTTGGATTTTGGATTTAGAAATCCTTCCTTCCTACCTATTCCCCTTGGCCTTAACGATAATGACCATGGAGTTAAACTACCTTTGATTTACCACATCATTTGATTGTCATGTCCTCTGGACTCAGGTTCAGTTTGAGTTTAAGCCTTAACGAGTTTGGCTCTCAGGAAAGGCCAGAGAATGAAAAGATAATTGTATGGACGTCATGCTAAATTTCATTGGGAATCTAACATGATTTGGTAGAGTTCAAAAATGGTTGAAAGTTAAATAGGATCAAGGTGAGCTAATGGATTTTGGTGGTAGTGGTACTGATATTATTAGATTGTAGATGTCAAAGTTGATGAGTTGTTAACGCCTAGAAAATTTTGAGAGCATTTTTTTTCTCAAACGACGCCCCTGCACCACTCAAAAAGCCAATTTTTTCATTTCATTGATCGATTCGAATGAAAAATAGAGAGAGAGAGAGAGAGAGAAGGTTCTTCTTTATTTTTGGATTCTAAGAAAACTTGATGACTGACATTGGCATGGATAGATATAGACTAGATCCACGGCCCTCATCAATAATGTTCCTTTTAATGGAAAATGTCAAGGATTCAAAGAACAAAAGAGAGAACAGGGAAAGTTTTCATTTCATATCAGGCCCAGACCAAATGAAACCAGGATTCCTTGTTACCGTGTCAAGTGTCAACAATTGCATTTCTTCAACCCTGAGACAGATATAATCTTCGGAATGAAGGGCGATGTGAAATTAAATTATGTAGGAGGAGGAGACAGATTCAATCCTCAAAATCAGTAGAACATGAATTAATCAGGAAGGAGGCCTAATTTTCCTAAAAGTTTGATTTAGGTCTACACAAAAAAGTTTGGTTCAAAAAATTGCAACTTACCCCTTTTCAATTTTTTAAGGATCTTGTCTCGATCCACCTCAGAATGTGGTTCCCCAATGATGATGAGAAGGTAAGAACCAGTCAGAGGGGAGAGTTGACCTTTCTCCAGTGGCTCATCATCAATGGATGGAGATCCAAGTTTTGCTGGAAGGGAACATGGCCCTGTCTCCATAACTAGGCTTGAAGGGCCTTCCATCCCTGCCCTAACCTTTGATGTTGTCTAATTTTAATTTGCAAGAGATTAAAATGGGGTGTTAATTTAATTTAATTTTGAAAAGTCACCTACTGGATTTGGATTTTTAATTCAATATCAATCCTATTTAAAAGTTATGAATGATTAATATCTAACGAGATCACATCCGGTTTCCTACGGCACAATTCAAGGTATTCTTACAAAAGTCCCCTCAGGTCAGACCGGAGCTCTCAAGAAAAAATTTCTTAATTCAATCAGTCAAACTTACAAATGGATCTATTTATGATTTAAAGAATGAAATGCAAGCCAATTACTATTACTGGACGCTATAATAGGTTTTGGTAGGAATATGTAACTTTTATGATGGAGGCTGACGTGGATTTCTAAAACTCCTAATTTAGTAAATAGCTAATTAAAGGGCTCTCTAAAAACGTTAACTAATTTTAATGATACATTCTGGAATAATAATTGTTCAGAGGAGGGAGGTAATGTCTAATGGGATGATTGGATTAGAAGATTAGGATCAATAAGTTGGAAATTTGAATGATTACGTAAGCACATGGACAAAATTTCAGTTTAGACTTTTCTTAGAACTTTGTTTTCAGTTGAGCTGCCGACAGCCGACTGAGTAACTCTGAGGGTTGAGTCTAATGTTCTCTCTTCTCCCCAGAGAACTAGTTGTGTTGTGAGTGAGTTCTAGTTTTTGGTCTGTGTCGCAATCGCAATGGTGGTGGTGGAAATAAATGAGGATTCTACTCAACAACCCCCTTCCTATTCCTAATGCTTCTTTTGCTCTTTTCTAAGCCCCATTTTCTTCCATTCTTGAAAGTTGGAACTTTTCAGTTCAGGTTCCATGACATGACATGTCGACCATCTCTATTCTTTTCTCTACGAATTTTGTAAGAGTTTCTCTGGATTGGTCCTAGCTAGGATTCTGTTCATCCGGTATGACATGATATTCTCCAACTTTCTCGACTCTGCCCGACCGGTTAAGTCTGGAAAGGTTACTTATTTTGGTCATTTCTTTGACTTTCATGCTTTGTTCAAAATTAAATAGATAAGTCAAGTTTTGAAATTTTAGGGAAACAGTATTGGGATCCAATTTTTACCATTTAAGGATATGTATTTTATGATATTGATTACCTAACTGAAAAGGGTAGAGCAATCATATTGACACTCATCAATGGGTCTTGTCCTCAAATGACCTTAGTTCAGGCTCTTAATTTATGAACTTATCTTAATCGCAATTTCGCAATACTTTTTGCCTGAATCATGAACCACGACAAATCACTTTTCTCAATTTAAGTGTTCGGCTTCGCATGTTTGAAAAGAAGTGTGGACAGCTCTTTCTTTTATCAGAAATGATGTCGCCGTTACATACTGTAAGAAAAAATCATACAATTAATGTATTTCCATCCACTGAACACACGATTAGATGATATAAAATGGAATCCACTATTTCCGTAAAATCATCTACTTAAGAAAAAATTAATTAGAATTAATGAGAGAGACAAGGAAATCGGAGTCGAAAAGATTACTGTAAATAACATTTAGTTATTCAAATGTTTTTGTGGTAGTGTGTGGTGGTCATATAATTAAGAAAAAGACATTAAAAATAATTTTCATGAACATTTGAAAATCAAAAACTGACGAAAAATATTACAGGCAAAAGCCAATTCAACAAATTATGAACCTTCCTAATCATCACTATCACTTTCGCTTGAACTGTCAAACGTAGCGTTTGCATCCCTGCTTATACTTCCAGACGAGCCTTCATTACCACGGGTTGTCGTTTTAGACTGAGCAATTGGAGTTTTAGTAATTTCTTCATACTTTCTTTTCCTTCGGGTATCAGTACTCGCATCACCATTCAAATTTTTCTCAGCACCATCCGTTTCCATTGGTTCAGGTCCATCTTCATGATCATGATGAATTTCGCCCTCCTCAACTTCCCAGTCTTCTGCTGGAGTTTCTGCTCCTGGGGCTGGACCTTTAGCTTTAGGTGTCCAAAGTTCATGTCGTATCATCCTACCAGCTGCACCTTTATCAAGTCTCGGCATTTTAGATTTGTCTGATAACTCCTTTACACGTAACATTTGAATTTTGATTCTATCCATTTCTTCCTTTGTGGGAAGGGACTTGGGATCCTCACCAAAACTTCTCATGTACACTATAATATTATGAAAGACATTAAAAACCCAAAAAGGATTAAATTGAATGTTACATCCATTCCGATGCAAATCTTTGTAGTTAAACTTACTCCAAAACAATGAATTGATTGCATAGAGATTTGTGAGATCATACTTGGCTTGATCCAAGGAAGACATCTGCATTGAAAATATTATAACTCCATTAGTTTAAAATCCACGTAAAAGTTATATGTACATTTATCCATATTTCGTCATAATACAGCATTTATGCCTAATTTTTGTTGTTGTTATTGCAAAAACGCTTCAAAACATACCCGTTTCACAATATTATCATAGTCCAGTGACTCCAAGGGTCCAAATAAAGCATCAAGGCTGGAAAGAGATTCTTCCACAGCTGCAATTTGTTCTGAAATACTTTCATCCATCTTCCTCGTACTTACTCCTTCCCAGTGATTTCCCCTTATCCTTTCTACAGTTGTTGTCCTTAGTCCTTGTCCTGAAAATAAGACAAGACAACCTTAATTTGTATAATAATTAATTTACTTATATGGATGGATTACTTTACAAAATAGGAAACTTGGACAATTCTATGATAATTACATTCTTACCTTCACTCACTTCGTTCTTCGGCCTCGTCTCTTCTAAAAATAAAAATCTTACCACTGTAAGGTTCGTAGTGTGTTTGAACTTGAACCTACGGATAAAAGTTTTAAATTATAATTAAGATTCAACAATTAATTTATTTGAGTCGAACCCTTTGCAAAAATGGAAAAAAAGTGTGAAGTTTTATTTGGGAGAATTTTTATTCCATTGGAAGTGCGGCAATCCAAAATAATTAAAATCAAAAGGCACGTGTTGTGGATTTTTACCTGGTGGAATGGAAATGGACAATTTGGACCCTTGAAATTTTATTGAATTTCTGGATTTTTTAAAGGTTTTTTTAAAACTTTGGATTTTTTAAAAAATGTCAATAATATTATTGTTAATTAGTTGGTGAGTAGTGATTATTATCATCAAAAGTTTAGGCTTATTACTTAAGATAAAGAAGATTATTAGTTTTAAATGGACTGGTCATTGAAGGATCGGATTGCTGTTGGAGAAGAGGTACAGAGACAGTTATAAAATTAATAAAATATTTTTGGTAATTTGTTCATCATTTAACTGAAATTGGGATTTTGGAGGTGATTTTGTGATTCTTTTAATTGATTTTATTTTGGATTCTATTTGTATTTTAAAGTTGGAGAGGATTGGATGTTGTAATCTTTGTGTACTGAGGTACTTGGGCTACAAATTACCCCGTGTGTACCGGGTTGTTGGGGGTGAGACTCATGAGGATCTTGAGAAGGTATGTGACAGGTGGTCAAGGTCAAAGGATACTTATTTTTAGAGTACTGTATCCATTCTATGAGCGTTAAACTAATCAAGTATTTATTTACTTTATGTTTCATTTAATGCGAAGGTAATCCGGAGCAATGTATCAAATACTAATGAGAACGGGACCAAAGATCCAGGAACTGGAAATATTGAGGTTTCAGAAGATAAGGCTCATAAGATTGGAAATGCTAGAGGGAATGGGAACTCAACAGTATCTGATGGGGAAGAAGGACCAACTGCAAAATCTATGAAGAAAGCAATTTGCGTTGCTTGTCTTGGACTTTTGGAGAAAGGTTTAAGAGATGATTGGGTTGAGAAGGTATAACATGATTAAATTGGGTATTTTAGTACTGTTTTTTTGATTTTCAAAATATGGGAGTTATGAAATGATAATAATACTCAGATAATACTTGATTTCCAGATTTGTTGTGCCATTAAGGATAATGGAATTGAGTCCATCTCGTATTCTCCAACAATGTCGCTCCCAATTTGTATACTACTTCGAGCCTATTCCATTTGGTTCCATTTAAAAAATGTAATTTTAAATCGAATTTTTCATTGTTTATACTTCGTAAACCCATAATTTGATTTTACTAAAGCAAATTACGGGGGGTTCTTTCCAGAGATTCCCAAACTTATACGAAGACTTGGAACAGCAGAAACCTGAAGTAATTGCATTAAAATCAGTGTGGAAATGGATCACTTGTGATGAACTACGTGTTAGAATTAATCCTTTGTCTGATTGGAGTATGGATGGATCTCTGATTGTTCATATTAAGACGGATTATGAAGGCGATCGCTTGGAATGTTCTGAGCTGTAAGAAATTATTCGATTCCCACTGTTCCTATAAAATAATTTTTTGGTGATAATTTATATTTGTTACTACAGTTTTCTCTTGTTTAAACTCAAAATACTTCAGGTCTAAATATATCGAAGCATCGCTAAATCAGGAAGTGAAATCAAAACGAAGACCAGTAAAGATTACTAGAGGAACTGTCGAGTCAACGTTGAAAAATATGTCTCCTACTGATTTTGTGAAAGCATTTCAGAGTCCACCTTCACCTCCACCGTGTTTTATTGCATTTGACTGCGTGGAATGTACTCACGAAACTGTTTTTGTTGCAGGTACTATTTAAATCGTCTCGTCGGCCACATTGAGTAACCAGTTTTATGGCATGCTGATAATTCAATTGATTTCGTTTTCCTTGCTTAATCGAATCAATCAAGGTCGTTATTGTAAGTACTCAAGGAATCTGAGCCAAACCCCTTGGGTTTTGAACGGCACAAGGAAAACTGAAAGTTCCGTCGAAGAGCTCATTACAGATCATGTTCTTCCATTTTTTGGTGTTACCAACTCAAAGTTTTCTGCTTCAGGAAGGGAGGACGTTGACGTGAGGTAATAGATTACAAAGTATTTCAGCACTCCGGCTGATAACCTCTAATATTTAAAATATCATTATAGTTTCATTCATTGCTATTTCATTAATCCAATGTATTTATGATCCAATGTATCCAGAACCCTAGGTAGAGGCCGTCCATTTGTCATTGAGCTTACAAATCCTCGTAGGGCAATATTTTCCAATGAGAAAATTGGTCTACTTCAGGAAAGGATCAATGACGGAACAGACCTTATCTCTGTTCGGGACTTACAGATTGTTCCAAAGTTAGTGTTTCGATGAATTCCCTAAAGTATACCTTTAAAATCCATAACTAATTTTAGAATATGAAAAGTACAAAAGTATTTTATATGTGTATTCAACAGGAAGGAGCTTTCAAACCTCAAGAAAGGGGAAGAGACCAAAAATAAAAGCTACAATGCTTTGTGTAACATTCCAGGGCAAACAATTAGCGAACAAATCCTCGATAAAATTAATAATCAATCTGTCCCTTTTACATTAAAACAAAAGACTCCAATTCGTGTTCTTCATCGTCGTTCGGTCGCCACAAGGGATAAAGTCATTTATGAAATGACTGCTTCTCCAGTACCGGGCTCAAATGATCTCTTCAAGCTACGCGTCAAAACCCAAGCTGGTACTTATGTCAAGGAATTTGTACATGGAGATTTTGGACGAACGTCCCCTAATATATCCGAAATTGTTGGGTTACCTGCTGATATCCTTGCCTTGGATGTTGAGGTAAATTACCATAACTTAAATGATTTGTAAACTTATGATGTTAAATGGGGTATTATTGAATTGGAGTTTTATTATCTGCTAAACTCTTTAATAAAATTTGATAAAACATAAATATATTTTACGATATTTTCAGGAAATCGATTTAGATTGGCCTAAAACAATTGAGAGATGATTCAACCGGAATGGATGTGAAGCTTTAGGGTACAGTAATAGACGATACTTTGGTTGAATCAAAACATTTTGACATCATTTTGTAAGGATATCCTATTAAAATTATATTTCAACTAAAATAGTCTTAATTAATATCACAAATATTAAAGAATATTTTTAAAAAATATATCATTGTCAAATAATTGAACACTGTTCGTTTGACCTAAATTTGATCCTTAATAGGGTATACAGTAGTTCGGCTTTGTTAGGAAGAACTATAAATGTTTTCTGTTAGGAAGATAACTTTTATAGCGACTTACATCGAGAGTCTCTTGAAAAGTCGAGGTTTCAGGTTGAGCTAACTAAATGACTTTGGAGACACATATAATAATATTTAATTTTATATTAGAGTCAAAGGGTTTTGGAAAGGTAATGAAATTTGATGACAATACTGGGGAAAGCGTTTTTCATTAAATTATGTTTTGTAATAATGGAATGAAATGGAGATACAAGATTAGTCCAACTTTGTATTTGTACTATCCCCTGAGCCAAGAGCTTGTCGGAGAGGAGATTCATCATTCCTAGTTTTCATTCTATTATCATGACTATGACCCAAGGGTTCAGATTGAGATCCCTCATCTTGGAATGAAGTTTCTTTGATCCATTCATGAAACCAAATCTCTAATTGTTGGATTCCATCAGTGAATTGAGAGATCAAAATAAATAGGATTGTACATCCAGCCACCCATCCAAACCAAAACCAACTCGTAAATGTAAGGTACATGGTAAAAGCTGTCCAGCAGGTCCAGAAGACAAGGGCAAAATACATTGCATTCCATGGAATTTCAAAAATCGGTGGAGAGGATGAGAATGGAATGGGTTGATTTGGGTCGGCTCCAATCCTATCATTGTAATATTTTTCAAGGGTTCTCTCTTTCTCAGCCCATCGAGACTCAATCCATGCTTTAACCCCTGCCTCATCAGTCGGGAGACTGGAAATGTCGTGGCTTAAAAAAATGAAGTTCATTAAATTTTTACAAAACATGAATGGCTTATATGAGCCAGTGAAATAGGAAATAGTGATTTCTCTAGTTAGTGTACCTTTTAATATGGAAATGAACCTCCTCTGGGATCTTTCCAAGGAGGATATCAGTCTCAGAATGTGGAAGAGTTTTAGGATATCCAATGGTCATATCATAGATTCGACTCAATTGAGAATTTTCTCTCATTTTATTTACCAGGTAACAAAATCCAGTTGTTCGTGGATGAAGGACATAATTGTATGGTTCTCCCCCATTATCTAAAGCGTAAGCATTTGATTTGGCAATGGAACTTTCAGTGAGATCAGTCCCTTCTGGGAAAATTAGGATCTGGAATAAAAGTCAGCATATTTTTAGAGCCCTAAACTTTTTTTCCAAAAGTAAGTAAAGTGGTGACTCTAAGATTTCATACTTGATAATCCATCCCAAGATCTTTAAAATAATCCAAGGATCGTACAAGGAGCCTTTGATCCTTATCCCAATTCCGATGAATAAAAAGAAATCCAGCTAATTGAAGACCCCAACCAATCCCAGGGATCCTTCGGACTCCACTTTTTAGAATAAATTTACAACGATGGGCTGGAGGTTTAGTTGCATGAAGGAGAGCTGCCCATAAGAAAAACCAATCTAGACGATTCCGATGATTCATTATAATTATTGACCCTTCTCCTGGTTGGATCCAATCTCCACAAAGTCCAACTTTACATCCCATGAGAATCTCTAGGAGAGCCTTGAACAAGGGGAACAAGAAATACAAAAATTATTTTAGGATTACTGATTTTTGGTTAAGTTTTGAGTTTTTGAACATTTTTAGAGTTGGAGTCTGTGTCCCGGATTTAAACTTGACCTTGACCTACCCGACCCATGAACCTTTGACATATTGCTAAAGATGAAACATTTTGTTGGACATGGATGTGGGGCAATATGAGTTGAATTTGCAGTTGAACATGCAAGCATGAGCGAGCGTTAGTTATTTACATTGTATCGTTTCCTTTCTTCATGACATGACCCATTAAATTTTCTTTACAATATGTATAAATGAAGCTTAGAAGTTTTAATACTGTGAAATGTAAAATTCACAATGTTCAACTTTTTAGTAACCAAATCTACATTTTTGTTTCCATACAGTATTTCAACAAGATCCAGTCAGTTTTGAAAAATTGGTCCCATCTCATCTCCTTCCAAAGAAACGGAAAACCCAAAAAGCTCCTAGCCTAAAATGAGCTTGAGTCTAAACTCAACACGCAAAATACTAAAATTAAAATATCTGACACGCAAACATGTGCGAAATATCTTTTTGTCTTTGTCTTTGTGTTAGTGACTGAGTGAGTTGGAATTTGGCATCCTTTTTCATTTTCGTGTCTAAAAAATTAAATGGGTATGACAAGTCATCCTGAAATCCTACGTTTGTTTTTAAAATACCAATGCTAATATGTAGAATAGATGATATGACAGAGGTGAAAATATATTTTTCGAGACTTCCATCCCTGAACCTATTACTAAAACACAAACAAAAGGCGTAACCCTTTAGAACCCCAATCCAATGGTTAATTGTCACCTTAGAACTTTAGCACATTCAATTCAGGAATTTCTGGACCTCAATCCATTAGGAAATTTGCCAACATAACAATAGGCTTGTGATTTTGATATATATTTTTAGCTTGGGTCACCTTACCCCGTATCTATTCTCTCATCTTCCAGCCTATTTATAATGATCAAGGGATTTTAGATGTCAAGTTCAGGGATGACCTGACCTAACTTTTATGCATTTTATGATTTTATAATCGAATTGTTAAGTAAATTTGGGAAATAAAATATTTTAATGTAGTAAAACTCACCGCTGGATACATTTCCCATGAGGCCAGGATAATATCCATACATTTCCTAAAGGTCCTTCGACTCAGGAACAGGAGTGGGACCAGGGGACAGTATAGGAAATAAACACTCCAAATTATACTGGTGTACCAAAGGAAAACAAATAAAAGTCCACGGAGAATTGTTCCACATTCAGAGAGGTTCATCTTATTTGTTCTTCCTTCCTTAGTCTTTATCCGGGAGGAGACTGAGACTTACTTACTTGAAGTTGAAATCTATACATTTTTGTCAGAGGAGAAACGACCACAAATCAAGGAAATTTGATATTAAAATTAAAACTTTAATTTGACTCAAGTTTAACCATTCTCTCTTTGCCCCCTCCATTCCTAATTTTCAAATTATTAACTAAACCCCACTAACTAATGTCAACTCTGCTAAAATTATCCAGCATGGACACACTTTTTTAGCCAACTCAAATAATCTCTTCAGTTCCTTTTCTCTCCAACCAAATAATAATAATCTTCTTCTCTTCTTGAGATCATTTTGTAATTTTTGTTGAGGACAAGCAAGCAAAAGAGAAGGTCTCTCTTATAACTTATAAGAAAACTTTATTAGATAAAAGTTATCCTAGAAAGAAGACCTGTTTTAATGTAGTGGAAAAAAAGAGTCAAAAGTCTTAAAACCGGCTTAATCCTTATTTTTTTGCTCGTTGGGCTATGCTTTGCTAACTCTGTCAAACATAATTTGCCCATGGCATAAAATGAGAAAAACAAAACTTGAATGGTTTCTCTAATACAAGAGACCAAAGTTTGCTGTTGTTTTTGTATGAATTAGGGAACTCTCTGGGGCTAACTGAATCCCCAACCTCAATTTTTATAAATGCTTGTGGATTGAACACGTATAAAAGTGAGAGTCCAAAAAACAAAAGGCGAGAATGACAATTACTGGGCAGAGAAAGGGTTGAAAATGTTGTGTTTTGGATCAGATTGAGAAAGAGGGCTCAAAAATAGGAAGGAGCAAACTTTGTACGAACGGCTCTAAATACGCTGATTTTACTAATCAAGAGCCGTTTGATTATTATCATATAAAATTATATTTACACTACGTTTAAGAGCAGTTTATAGAAGTATTGCTTGCATTGCAGA
>JAQIYE010000723.1:0-10965 GCA_034699765.1 Xenyllodes armatus
TCAGCCCATGCTAAAAATCCAACTTCAGTTGCTGTAGAAATTATTGAATCCGTAGTTTTCCGAGGTGGCAGTGACCTTAGTTGAACTTTGTGTGGCTTAGGTTGCCCCACTTTTATGAGGACTCTTTTACATGGCGGAGTCTCACGTTGACGAACAGTAAATGAACATGTCACGTTTCGAGGATAGAGTCCAGGATAATTTGGTGACTGCATTCGACATCGATGTCGATGACATCCATCAAAAACACGTGAACAATATGAACCTGGAACTAGTTCCCCTCTCTCAAGTGGAGTTCCCAAATTCCCATACCTAAACATATTTAAGTGTTTAAAAAAATGCTAATAAACCACACGCTGCCCAATGTCAATTTGACTTACCTGACCACAGCCAGTGATCTTGGAATAAATTTGTAACGAATTCTAAAGTCAAAGTTTGGTTTTGGACCAATCATTTCATCTGGTCGTAATGTGGTAGCATTGGGTCCTCCAACGCTAAGGGTTAGAGCAATGGCACTCATTTCACTGAAATAGACCGAGTATCCAGTTCCAGAGCCACACCAGTGTCCTCCTGTGATGGGTCGACTTATTTCAGCAACCTACCACATCAAGACCAAATATTTATTTTAAAGGCTAGTATCAAATTTTCCATGAAAATGTACAAATTACCTGAAGTGACCCATATGGACAACCATCATCAACGGCAGAGTTGAGTAGACCAATGTTCATGGACTCAAACATGATCTAATAAAAATCTAATATATTAAAACATCCACAATTTTTATACAGTCTTTAAATTTTTGAGGTTGAATACCTGGACGAGATCCCCAAATTCATCTCCAGCTGCCGCAAAAGTTAGCTGGCAAACGAATTGGTGACCCGACTCGAGGGTACCAGACGCAAGGGCCAATGAATATGTTAGGCCCCAGTCACCATAATAAGTCCGATTACAGGCTAACCCAATTAATATAAAAAACATTTACTTAGCATTTTCGAGATTCCACAATTTTTAAAGATATTCCAGACCCGTCTATATTCTATATTTGTTCTTACGCGTGCAACCTTCGGGTTCATCGGCCCTATCCCCAACGCCACAGTCATCATGGCCATTACAATATTTGTCTATTGGGATGCATTTTCCCCCACGAGGACAACTAAATTCTGAAATTCGACAAGGAACGCTTCGACCTTCTCGTCTGATGGCCCCCTTGGTCATGGGCCCTTAAAATTTCAAAATATTTTTAATTAGCATTTCTAAATTTGATGGAGCAATTACAATTTGTCACACATAGCCCGATAGCTCATAGTCCTTTAGTAAACATTCTCTCCAGTTTTACCTCGGCTCAATGTGATTGGAGGTGTCCATGGAATCGTCCCTGGAACTGTCTCATTCCATAAACTTCCAGCCCAATGGTCCACAACACTCATAAAATTTCCAAGGGTTGTCTCCCCGGAAGTTGTCGCAAGAATCCCAATCAAAACAAAGATCATGTTCCTTGACTCACTCGATCATTGACTCACTGTCCACAATCAAAAACTTGCCACCTGCAGTGGCAAGCTGCGACCGATCAACAACCTAGCCTTTTTTGCCTTTTGAACCATCCTAGTCTGACGTTTTGTTGGCTTTGGACGACCTTAAAATTGTAAGATTGTCTTACAAATGTCCATAAACATGCCTGACTGCTTCCGAACTGAACCAGATTATCTTAAAAATGTCCAAACAAGCTTGCCACAAGCCTAGCTGCTTACCAACTAAAACAAACAAAATAAATTTAATTATTGGATTATTAATTTTCTTTAAAATGGAAGCAGTTGTCCAGATGTCCTTAAAAATGCCGGACTGCTTCCCTAAAATGTCAAATGCCCCTGATTGCGCTTAGACCGTTTTACAACTGAAAAAAATAAGTACCCCATTTATTTTTTTCCCATGGTCGCTGCTAAATAGACGGAAAGTGGCCTTATTTTTCCTAGGAAGGGGGGTCGGACGGACAGACCGACAGACAAGGCCTTCCCATAGGACCTCCGATGATCCGTCCAAAATCCATCTACTACCACCACCATCCATCCCTGTACATATTTGTTTATAGAGGTCGTTGAACTCGGAAACTCGACACACTGACACAAACAAATATTAACATAACAGAAGGATCAAAATAGTCACTTTCCATCCTCCATCCAAAAGTTTTATTTCAAGTTAGCGTTAGCGTGAAATCTGAAAGTTCCCTATTGTAGCCTCTCAATTTTACAAATTATAGACAAGTATATTTGTTTCTGGCATGATTATTATTTTCGAAAATCGATCAATTCGTACACATTTTCAATTTAAAAAACGATTTAGGGATTAAAGGTATGAGAGCATGCCTTGGCAGGTGTAAAACTTTCTCTTAAGCTCCAGGTTGAGGGATCGATATGAGAACCCGGGTTCGGGGACTTTCACTTCCTCTCGCTTATATTCTGTAGGAGAAGGTGAGGAATTCGGGTATTTAGGAATGTGAGATTCAACGGAGAAAGCGGCTCCATGAGAGAAAGTCAATGTTCATGACATGAGGAAGGTCTATGTATGTTAGGAGGTCATTGCTCTGTTCAATTCTCTAGAATATTTTGGCTTGTTCAACCTATGAATCATGATTTGGCTTGAAAAACGGTAACATTTTCACATTACCCCAGTACATGCTCCTTCTTTGTGATTTTCCTTGAACCTAAATTTCAATTCAAAAGTTTTTAATCACAGATTTTGATCCGACCTTGAAATAATCAATTGTTTGACCATAATGATAAATGTAATATTTATGGATCCTAGGCTAATAGATTTAGGCTTAAGTACTTTTATCTTATCAATTTTATTATTATAATGTACGCATTACAATATTTGCAATAATAATTTTTTTGTCTGTTATCAAGTGATTTATTTATGGGACTTTAAAAGAGAAAAACTCAAATAGATAGAGCATTTTCATTGAGATTTTTCTGTCCTTCTGAAGGATCGTTGTTGACGAACTGTTTCACTGCTTGGTTGATGTGTTTTGTGAAACTAGAGTATGATTGAGCATTATTTCAAAGAAATTCAAAGAAACCAAAAGTTAATTATTTCGAAAACTTAATTGATTGAAATGAAGTCTCTTATTTTAATATTTTTACTGGTCTGTCTGATATCAATTATCACATCAGCCTCCATCGACTTAACAAAGCCTAAATCAGCGGACGTGGACGCATTTGATAATGGTAACAATTTTCCAAGGAAAAAATGTTTTTTTTTCTCAAATAATTGTAAAATAGAATTTTAAATTCCAGGACAAATTGTTGGGCTTGGGAAGAAACCTGCTTGGTCAAAGAATAAGCGTGGATATAAATTCCCAAAGAAAAATCCTTTCAATTCAGCACCAAAGAAAATTTGCAAAGGGAAAATATGTTGGAGTCCTGGAGATATTTCAGCAGATTGTTGTCCATTTGGATGACCAAAAGGAAGGCATGTAAGCAGTTTTTTGGCGAATTCAGTTAGCGTCAAAAGAACATCATTCAAAAAATTAACATTGTCACAATAATCAGTAGTTAACCAAATTCTGAAAACATTGTGTTCCATAAATTACTGATTGTTTATTCAAAACTAAAGAACTTTGAATTGTAGTGATTTAAAACGCTGCATTATTCATATCTGATTCAATAAAACTCCTTCAGGTTTTCTTTTAGAGATCTCAAAGAGTTGTTCTTGATTCTCTCCGTATGGAGTACTTCCAATCCTATTTATTGCCATAATATCCTCTGCCATTGATTTAACCGCTGCAAATGTTTCTTTTCCAGAAGGAATGATTTGATTTGGTGGAAGGAGAAAGCCATAACTCCCAGTATCCCTCAGTTCAAATGCATAAGAGTAATTGACCCCTAAAAATGTAAAATCGACAAAATTTGGAGGTAATTAAAAACAATTAGATGCACTAAATACAAGTAGTCTTGTTAAAATTTCTCAACGAGAGGCATTTTTGCATAAATATTTTTATAGGTTTATACCTGCAACGGCTTTAGCCCAATCGAAGGATCCACCAGCTAAAATTTTGTAAGTTAGAAATCGCAATTAATGACAAATGTACATATATTTATATAAAGCGTATAATTCATAATAAACGAAAACCCAGTTCTTACATGCTGCATCTGCAATATAAAGGAATACAAATTATGTCAACCGAGTCCTTTAACATAAAAATCATTTTAACAAAGAACAAAAATGTCCCAACTTACAAAGAATCTCCGCAGTTGAGCCCATTTTATACTTTGTTCCATAAACGGCCTCTAAAGCAGCAACAGCCTTAGCACCTACAGCGGCTAACTTGTCATAGTCGTCCGGACGCTTATTATCATATGCCCATGGTAAAAGCAGTAGCTAAAATTTAACAAAAACCATAGTTGAAATGATAAGAATTTAGGCTTTTGAATTCATGCGTCACCCTGTACTTAATTTTCGTAACTCTACCTGAGAATATGAATGAAACGTTAAAAATAGTTTTATTTGATCCTTGATTTGGAGGATAAATGCTTGGGCTGAGGAAACTTCTGGTTCAGATGCAGCCTTTTCTCCATGAAAAATTGGAGAACATTGATTTTTTGATGTGCCTTAATTATATCAAAATGAACAAATTTGTCAAAAAATTCAGGATCAAACTTGTCTTGAGGATGATTTCAAGTCTCACCTTTACCACCCCATTCATAATCCCAATTTCGATTAGCATCTGCAAAGGTCAACAGTTTTAGTATTTCAGTCACTATTAGGTACCTTTTAAACTTTTTTATGAAAGTTGCCAGTTAAAATTACAAACCTGTTCCTTTACACCAACCAAAAATCCCAAGGCCACCAAAAATTTGTTTGTTTCCCATTGACCTTGTCTTTCTCCAAAAACGGTCCATGGCCATTGTGTATGAGTATCCATCTGGGTTCATGGATGGGACAATGTACCAATCCAGGGAGTCTAGACTTTTGTATTGACGTCGCCTTGTGGCCTGGAGGATGAGCTCATTCGCCATATATGAGACAGTGGCTATAAAAATTGCATTTCATTATCTCTCATGGCACAAAAACTTAACACATTCGTTTGCATGCAATTTACCTGGCGATATCCATTCTCTGGCATGGATTCCTATAAAAATTGAAAACAAATACAATTATAAATCCAAGTTACATTAAAATCGGAGCAGTTTCTTGTATAACTGGCCATACTACGAACCTCCATCAATCCAAACTGCAGGCCGTTGTGAGTCTGGTCCAGCCGTTGAAATTTTCATAACTTTCATTGGCCTTCCCTCAGTTGAATTCCCAAACGTTTTTACGCTCACGAGGGCAGGATATTGTTGGGCCATGGCATCCATCCATCCATAGATCTACAATAGAAGTGAATTTTTGCAAAAACTTTAAAAAGACCAAATTTTCTAAATTCATTATTCTTGGAAATGCTGTTTCCTTACATTGTCAATTGGATGATAAGATTCCCAATTCATTTTACTACCTTCCTTTGCAACGTAATTATATTTCTCAAAGTTTACGGCCCTGTTTAGTCAAAACCAAAAAAAACAAATCAGATTTCAGTCAATGGAAAAATTAAGTGCCCAAGAATTGAACACCGTCAATTGGCTACTCATCCAAACTTACTCTTGAAGGTTATCATAAATGACCTCATAATGAATCCCAACAAGACCAAGATGAGCTTTGAGCGTCGTTAAAAATTGTGGTGGAACCATAATATCAGTTGGAGCGAACAAACTTGGCTCACTCCAAAAATCATACTCCTCTGCAAAAAATATTGATTTAATTGACTCAAATGCACTTCGACTTGTAATATTGACCCGGAGGACTTGGTAGCCTTCATAGGTCTTGGATTCTTCAGAAGCACGAAGTGTTGAAAATAGACAAGCAAATGTTGGGGCGTAGCAAGCAAAGGGTGTGGATGATGGTGGGGAAGGTGAAATTGTTGAGCTTGATACTTCCATTTCAAAAAATTTCGAGCAAACTAAAATTTTTGATGATGGGAAGTTTTCTAGAAACTGGAGCTTTTGGTTTTATATGCAGTGCATTTTGTATAAAAAATTGAGTTTTTCTTTGTGGGTCAACCATTAATAAATTCAGCCATGTATCTAATTTAATATTGTATTTCCTATGTCAATTAGATCCTAAATGTAAGTAGAGACTCGTTATTAATTTTTTGCTTATTTGAGCTATACACTCTTAATTAAGTGAATATGTTCATTTGGATTGCTTTAATCTGGATTTCAGGGGAAATGAGGACATGGAATTTTTTTGGAGTATATTCCGTTAAAATTTTGTACCCCTGACCCATCACAGGGTTAACAAGGATTAGGTCTATAGACTAGACTAGATTGCAGATTTGCAAATAGGGCGCATCGATTAGTTTGATGGAGATTTTGCAAATTAGGTTCAATGTGGATTTGTCCCAGTAAATTAGCAAACAATTAAGATCGATGTGGGCTCTGAACTCCTTCCATTAAAAGATATGACGGTGGATAATTTATTGTTGTGCCACTGAATGAGACCCGTGCCGTTCTCGGATCCAGAATATTCCCAAAAGGTAGCTTTTTTTAATGCGATCGATGACACATCTTTTAATGTAAATTCAGTTTAATTAAAACAATTTTTTTCAAAAGCTGCTTTTATTTTGACGATTACTTTCGTTCCTCTTCTGAGTCCTCATCATTATCATCATCGTAATCATCAGCATCAGTGACCTTGTCCAAATTGTGAGATTCCGCCGATCCTTTGGAGGGCACTTTATTAGGTTCACCAATATAATAGGATCCACCAATACTGTAAATATTTCCTGGTTTTGTACTCGTAGGCTTTGTTTTTGGTTTTGGTCTAAATTTGTATTCCTCAGTTTCCTCCAGGACTCTTCGAGCAATGACCTTGACTGCTGCCCACATTTCCTCACTTGTATCAATGATTTTGGATTCTGGATATAGAAACTTTGTCTGTCTTGAAGGGAGTTCAATCGTGTAGGCGTATTTGACCCTTCCGATCACTGAAGCATAATCTTGAGAACTTCCAGAAAATTTGTCTAAAGGTCCAATTTTAAAACGAATCACAAATTATAAAAATTGAATTAAATACGCTTTAAATGAGCGGTTAGTGAAGAATGATTAGGTGAAATTTTATGAAAACGAGGCACATACATGTTTTATTAAATAATTAGTGGCGTTTTTTACTTGACAAAATCTATTACAGATCGATTTAATAAATGTTAATATGAATAAATTACTCCTAGATAAATAAGTTAATTTTACAATACAGTTTTAATAGGGTTATTTTTCAAAAGGATTTTCTTCCAAAACGGTTCGAGCTATTGTTTGTACAGCTTTCCAAGTTTCTTCACCTGTTGGGATAATATCAATACTTGGAAGCAAGAAACCAGCATCACCTTTATCTGGAAGTTCGACTAATTAAAGCAAATCCAACAATAAAGCATTAGTGATTTTCCAGCGAACCAGTTTTAGATGATTAGTTGATTGGTTAAATGTGTACCTGTAAATGGGTACTTTATTTCGGAGACCCCTTTAGCATAATCTCTGCTAGAGCCAGAATTTTTGTCTAATTGAAAGTATTAGTAGAAGCATTTGAGTTAATTGTGATTAGTGACAAAAATTCTTTAAGTTTGCAGGTTTATGTTGTTACAACTTGGAAGATGCATTTCATGATTTTCATGGAGCTAATTGTACTTACATAGAATTTGACTTGGTGGCCCAACCTCATACTCTGTCCCATAAACTTCCTCAATGGCTTCTGCTGCCTTATCACCCAACTCTTTCTGAAAGGTCAATTGAAAAAATGAATTTGAATATGAACTTTGTCCTAATCCAATATTGGAAATCTACACAAAAAGCCACTTACAATATCATCATAATCATCTGGCACATCATCAGAATAACCATACGGTGTGAGGAAAAGCTGTATGGGACGATTAATTATTAATTATTAATTCGCCCTGAATCTGGACTAAATTATATTATGATGAATAATTACAGCTCCAGACACTGAATATATCTGCACTAGAATTAATACCTGTGAATAACTATGAAAACTTAGATATGCCTTAATCCTTCCACGATTTGCATTAAGGAAATTTGCTGTGGCATTGGCTTCGGGCTCAGAGAATGGATATGGTCCAGGATAAGTACTTGCACATGGATTCGTTTTAGTACCCTCCTCTTAAGGGACAAATCAAATTTTAAAAAATGCATTATCAATTTCTTTTTCAAAAATTCATCTTACAATTAGGCATGATTAACTCATTATAAATTACCACCCCAATGAAAATCAAAATTTCGGTTTGCATCAACTCCAACGCAATCATCTCCATTATGACGAGACCTAGTCTTTCTCCAGAGTCTTTCCTCACTATGAGTATACGCGTAGCCATCAGCATTTAGAACAGGAACAAAGTACCAATCAATATTTGTAAGGAGCTCTCGATCATTACGAGTTGTATGAAGGAGCTTGTTCATAATGTATGTGACGGTTGCAGGGGCAATCCATTCTAACATATAGGTCGATTCGAATGAGGTTTCCCATTTTGTCAATTATTTAGCAATTTGTTTCTATTTTCTGCAACCGACAAACCTCGAGCATGAATCCCACCATCAACATAAATAATTGGTTTCCTATGATAGCCCCCTGTTGCAAATTTAACGAGTTTGATATCCCTTCCCAAGGTTAGATACTTTGACTTGTTGAGGATATTGGATTGAGAGAGAGTCAATCCATGCATAAATCTAAGGATTATATGAATAAAACAATGGATATTTTCCGCTGAAATATGTCTAAGGTCATCACCATTCAAATTCATATAACATTACCGTGTTAAGGTTATGATATGATTTCCAATCCATGGCCCCCTGCCTACCGGTTCGGGCAGACTCACGGTCAACAACTCTAAAAATTTAATAAAATCATATAAATCTATACAGCTTAGTTGTCTTTAGAAAAATTGGCCTTTCGGAAACTGAGGTAATCCAACACTTACTTTTGAACATCTTGTAGTGTGACATTAAATTGGAGACCACTTCTACTCAAGTACCTCGAAACTTCTGGGACCAATCCTGGTGGGACCATAACATCAGTTTTTCGGACAAGGCTTGGATCGGACCAAAAGTCAAGTTGTGGTAGTTTTGACTCCAGTTCAAAGAGAGCTCGAAGTTGTCGTTCATTTGATGCTTTTTCTACGCTTAAGACTTGAAATCTAAACAAATATGCCAGATAATTATATGGAAAACAGACAAGTCCATGCATAAATATCCTGCTTTAAAAAGTTTAAGCTATACTTTTTTACTTTTGATTACCCATTATATCGTTTACGAGCCTGAACCGGTTGGAGGCAAATCGCAATCAAAAGTATCAAAAGTGGAATTGTCGTACATCCTTTATTTTTAACAAAGGATCCCATTTTTTTCAAATAAACTGACGATGCTTTTCTAAGTTTCCAAGTGGAAGGACTAAACAAAACTGACTTTCAGTTTCAATCAAGCGAATCGCTATGAGTAGAGAGACAATTTTCTGTTCATCGAAAACAACAAATGAACCAGCCAGACTGCGTTACAAATATAATTGTAATTAAATCAGAATGAGAGTTTTTAGAGGTTCCCCAAATGCAGTGTAAGTTTCATTGATCAATTGAAGGTGAAAATGAGGGACAATCAACGCTTTGATCATATTCCAATTACATTATTATAGTCTCAATCGCCTTCAGTTTAAGGCTCAATGGCTTTGAGAGATCTGTCCAAACATCTCCAAACAAAATTTCTCATTTCCATAAAAGCTAATCAAAAAACTCTCATTTTTCATAAAAACAGACTCTTTGCCCTGTTCATGCTCGGTACAAAGTCTGTAATTTCATGTGATTAGGTTTAGTGGATCTCATATCATTGTCCACAGTCTACACAAACTTTTTAATATTCTGGTTTTGAGCCCCTTTTATGGAAATGTGGAACAATGGCCATACCATACCATAAGTAAATGCATGAGATGTTGATGCTCAAATAATTTCTAATTATGATCAGAGAAAGTGAAACTAATTGCCTTTTCTCCACCACTGCTAACGATAAGTTGTACCCAGAGATGTTTTGGATTGGAGAATGAATGGATGAATTCTTTTTTTCTGTCAGAGATCTGAATATTCCGAACAAATGCTATTAATTGTTCTATGTTGTACACTGCTGAATTTGAAGTTCATCAATACTTTCTCTGCTAAGAATATGAATTAGTATACTCCTCCAGGGCGAAACCAATTTGGTTTAAACTTTTAGCTCGAATCTACTCTACTGATTTCCAAATTATGATCAGAAAGTGTATATCAAGTTGTTTTTTAACCATTCCAAAGTTGTGTTTCTGTATACCTTTGGCTTGGCATTCAATTTTCAGAGAAGAGCATACAAACTGCTGATTGCTGAATTTAAAGTTTTGATCTATATTGTACCTTGCTAGTTATGCAAACGAAGGTGAGGGGATGGTCATAAGTTAATAATTAATTTGGTTCAAATCCATGTACTCACTTATGGAATTTGGTTCGATTTTGGCATTGATATACCTCCGCCTCGCCTCTGGCTTTATTGTAACAGCCATAAAATAGAAAATGGACGAAATACATTTCATTTAAGAATCTGATTAAAAGCCATCATCATCAGTGCAGTACTAAAATATTCAATCGCCAGTCAATTTTGTGGGTTATATAAAGTATTTCGTTTTGTTCGCTTGGATTGCACATCATAAGTTAGTTGGAGGAACTTGCAAAATAATCTGGAAATTTTTGGAAAATCGCATTTGTCATTTCATTAGTCCAATTGTTCATATTGGAAACCAATTAAGCCTATAGTCCATCCTAGCTAAGTGAGAGTTTCATTCATTATTAAGGTGCGAATGTATATGAGCAGCTTTATATTATCGATCAGGCTTACACGGAGCTTACATGCATTTGGCATG
>JAQIYE010000724.1:0-10963 GCA_034699765.1 Xenyllodes armatus
GTGGTGTATTTGAAAATGTGGATTTAGTGGTCAAATTACTTAAAATCGGAAGATGCACCTTTTATTTGGTTATCATGGATCTTATGAGAAAGGATCGAATCTGTTCCGTTATGCTAAACCTATCCTAGATTTGTGGTGGTCGAATTCCATGACACGGCTGATTTTTGATTCGGCTATAAAAATAATTTAGCAAAATCTGAAAATATTTAGATTCTTCGGATATCAGAGTTTTGAATAAAATTCACTTCATAATCAGAATACGCTGCTGGATTTAAAAAAAAAGCCGTGCTTTATAGCAGGAACCCATCCCTGACTCTTGCCTTGATGACACGGGGATCATAATGTTCCAGACTGACTTTTAGACCCATGAACTCATGAATAAAACAATTTTTTCCCTTCAGCCATTATTTTTTTTTGTGGTCTCAAAGGGCACCTAGACTGCCTGACTTAGAACCTTAGTTAGAATAACTCCTTTTGTTCACTTCAGTGGGTGGAGGATGAATTATGAAAATCGCTTCTATGTAAGAATGAAAATGACAGACGAACAAGGAGCAAAAGCAAGACGTTTTATGTAAAAGAAGGCCCTTCCTCAACTTATTTAGCAATGCTTGAATTCTACCTTTTTATGCCTTTGTGATGTGTTCTGAATGAAAAGCAACTAAAATTTCTCCTAAGAATACATCAAATGTATTCGTCTAACCGAACCTCAATATTTTTGATGACATATATGAAAAATACAAAATATTCATAGAATTCCTAAAACTGTCAAGATTCATGCATAACTGCAGTAAAATGTAAATCCAAGGCAAAGCTTCTAAAAATTGCCTAATTCCCCCTGTTCCATGCATGTTTGTATCTGGACAAACTGTAAATTGTAAATTGAATGTACTCAAACTAAAAAACTCACTTATCCCTTGGACTTAAATTGAGGTTGCTCGTCCTTAGAATGTCATCAAATGGTGGTGGACTCGTGTCTTCCCATCCTGGTGTTAGTTGGACAGGGGCTGAATTGATGACGGGTCCAGCAGATGATGAATGTGATAAAAATGGTTCTTGTTCCTTCCCCATGTCTCCAGTCCCCCTGTGTGCAGCTAGGGGTCAAAAAATGAAGTTAAAGTAAAAGTGAATTGTTATTAAGAAATTATATAAAACGGATGACATTTAGATGAGTTCATATTTTTAATGAGGGCCTTTTTAATTATGAAACAGACACAAAACAACATTGCCCTGTCCTGTCGTCCGTCGAACCATCAAAACAAAATCAACATCAAATTTAGAGGATCTCCATTCTAAAGTAAATAAATATTTTACACAAACAGATCAAGGATCAGACAGTTATATTGACATTTGTACATTTATTTTTACAAAGCATTTGTTTAGACAGATGACAGATCTCATCTCATTCATAAACTGGAACCTGGAAAGTCATCATGGAAGTAATTGGAAATTGCTTGGCTGGAATTAGGCGTGAAATTCTAAAATGGTCATGTATGGGTTGATTCATGGGAACGAGGTCGGTCAAATGTCGAACCGACAGGATGTGAAAAATTAAGGATCCATGGCCCTCCATTTACAGCCATTAATTAATATTTGGGATCCGAAATGATCAAGACACCACAGATAGAATACTATATAAGTGATACCCCTAATGCAAACATAATATATTCTTTGTATGAATATTTAACTAAAAGTAAAAATGACTAAAGTCTTACTTAGGACACATAACTCGTGTTCCTCTACAGCTGGACTCATGATGATTGATGGTCACAAACAAATGACCTCTCACTTCCTCTGTCAACTATCAAAGACAGGCCTAATTCTAACTTCTATTCTAAAATCTAAACTAACCTAAATCCTATATAGGCACTTCCACTACTTTTAATCGCTTATGTAAAACCACTGGTTTAACGAGGAGCTAACAGGATTCAAAATTTAATTGGGGTGATGTAATACGGTTAAGTAATAGTTCAGGAATTTATAGGAAGGGATGTGATAATGTGATGTGACTACAGACGGTGAATGAAGATTCTATGAGGAAAACACACTGAACCTATTTCTCCAAGCCAGGTCACGGGTCAGGTCAAGTCAAATTCACCCAAACACCCAACTTTGCTCTGGTCCTAAATTCCTACTACTCCTACTACCCTACCCACTGAGACGAGACTGACGCCTTTGTCCTTCCTGATTTGATTCTGTCCAAGTCAAAATAATTTGTGGCGTTTTAATTTCTTTAGGTCCCCCACCACAAGAAAGAAGAAAATGAATTTGTTTCTAGTAACAGAATAATAATTTCACTGATTCTACAAAAAATAAAATAAAGTGCCAGCCAAGTCAACTTTGACTTCTTGTCTTATTTATTGAAGTCTCTCTCGTCTTCTTGTTCAGGGAATGGAAATAGGAAAAATGCAAATATGCAGTTATTGGATTTTAGTTTGGAAACCTTGTTGAATTGGAATTTTTGGAATATTTAAAGACAAATATTTTATACAATCAGTCTCTATATTTTCTAATTTCAAAGAATATGTTTGAAGGTCAAGTACAAAAATATTCAGAAATTTGGCTCCAAGGATGAGGATCAGACCCAAATTACAAATTACAATTACAACACACAACCAACTTTTGCAATTATAAATTTAAGACAAATATGAATTTCTTTTTCCATTCGTTCTCCTTTATAATAGTATAATCCTTATCCTCCCACGAACACAAAAAGTACTGATTAATTCTTTTTTAGGTTAAAAATTATTATTATTAAAGGGAAGTTGACTAATAAGTTGAGAGTTTGAGAGGAACATGACCATGACCATCCGGATCTATGATATGATCCATTTCTAGAGCCAGAGATCCATTCTATATTTACATTTGTTACAAACTATACATACAAAAATTATTATTGGCCAAAACCAAATATATACTTTTTCCAGTCAAATATCTTACTTTAGTTTTAGATTTAAGTCCAGTCAGTTCCCAACAAATTAAAATATCAAATTGCAACCATTTCTTCACATTTAGTCTCACTTACTTTCGCTCATTTACATTTCATGGAAAATATATAAAAAGGACGGACGCCAACCAGACCAACAACATCATAAAAATTATGATCGGATGAATGAGGGATCTAGAAAATGCTAAATTTATGAATCAGTTATTGGACTTTTATTATTATTATGTGGTGTGGGGTCGGGTCAAAGGTCAGTTTTACAATACGTATGCCATGCATCTCTGACAGCAAATACCCTTGACACTGTCAGGTCTTTCAGGGGTGAAATAATGATACATCTTGAGAGTTAGGTTAATTTTAAATATTCGATCACAATCTGCTCGAAGGATTTTTGGAATTTGAGATTGGTAGAGAATATAAATTTGTAAGAGTAATAAAAGGGGTCAGGAAAATTAACTCGTTTGATTAAACTTTCGACTTCAATTGAAAAATTTAGAACGAGTCGTTTATGTAAATTGGTGGTTCCATACTATATGTCCCAGCAGTTGATTATGAATTATTAAAAGTGATATGATAAATGATTCAACTCATTTACTTTTATACTCAAACGTATATGTGTTTATATTTGATTCTGTGTTAATATGTCACTTTTTGGGGTATTTACACACTCATTATTAATAAGATTAATCTTTCTAATGTTTTTCAAAGCTCAATTTTGGAATCTTTAACCTGTGGCCTTTTGTGTAGAACTACAAAGGATCAGTTTTCTGATTCTGAAGATTCTCTTCAAGTGGTAAAGTTAATTTAACTTCTTTTAAAATATTTGGATTACACGGAAGGGAGCGTCCCATCGTTTTGTTCAAATACAAGGGCTGTGACATAATGTTTTTAGAATTTGTGATTTGGAAAGCGATCTAACCTGATCTGATCTAGTCTGAAGTTGTATCGTTACATCCCTATTAAGAAAATTAAACAACACTCATTTTCAGACTCAGATGATTGTTTATGATCATTTAGTAGTGGACTTGGACTTGTCAATCGATGAGTCATTTCATTTTATTTTTGATAATGTATTACTACAGGGTGATGGGAAACCCTAAATTGTATCTGTGTACCATCACCCCCATAACATCACGCTCACTTTAAGATCTCAATCAGGAAATATATCTGTCTGTCAAGGGACCAAGGAGGTCATGGACCAAAACCACAACAATTTTTAAGCCAAATCTGTCTGCACGCCCATATAATTAAGTCAGGAGATCGCATGATAGGTCATGGTGGGTCAAAATGACGTGCATGTTAGAACTTAGAAAATTTTTTTCTTACACAATAATTTGTTCGAAATTTGCAAGATAGGTGGATGAAATACTTTTTCATTCTTATCTGAATTCTGAGTGAGTTTTTGAGCATTTGCTTTAGAAAAATATGAATGAATGGCTAAAAAGTAAACAAAACAAATCTTAACTTAGATTTTGGAGTTTTGAACTTATATATTCTACTTAAAGTAAACATAAGTGACAAAATCTATGCAGTGGATCCAAATAATCCAATTACATGAGATCTGAATCTGAGATCCATGTTGCTCTGCTGTTCAGAATGAGTAATAACTTATAACAGTAATCCCTTGCAAGTATTGTAAGAAAATGTGGGTATTAATGTACAATGACAATAATAATGCCAACCAAATTAGATTAAGTTAATTCCATTAAGATAGATGTGAAGATGATAGGACAGGGAAACATTGGGGACATGCTTAATAATACAATCAATGCATAGAACTATTTTAATACACTTATATCATAGGAAAAAGTTAAAAATAAAGAAATTGGATCATGACTTACTCCATGGGCTGTTTGACCTGGGTCGAGCCACAGGATGATGTGATTCATGATTCCTCATTTTGATATTTTGTATTTTTCCAAATTTGCAGTCTACAAAAATTTGGTGGATATGTAATGTATATATATATATTGGTCTCCTCCCACTCCCACCCAGCAGCCCAGAAAAAGGACTAACTTGTAAAATCTCCTTTGTCCTCTGAGCCCTTGAGTTATTTTTGTATCATTGTACAAGGTCAACAATAATGTCCAACAGCAATCAGCCTTGTAAATTCATGTCTATCAAATCCAGTTGCTTCTTACAAAATTAGTCTATAATCATAACAAATTCAGCCCTCAAAACCCACCAATAAATATTTATAGGGACTTTTTAGGAAGGGAAGACAAAAGACTCAAAGATTACGTATAAAATTGATTCCGTCCCTGAAAACTTCAGCAATGATTTCCATACACAATTAATAACAACAATTTTAGAATTCCTCAACAAAATTTAATTCCACGAACTCGATCAGTCTTATTTTTAAGCAACAGATGTATGATTCGTCCTCGGATATAAAACTTTTTTGATCCCATAAACTTTGAAATACTTATTCATTCAGTAAATAACAATGTATTGATTAACAACTTGTTCAAAATATTTGATTGTCTTCTATTATTGAGAGCTTGTGTGGAGTGTGATATGATTACCCAAGACTAATTTTATTAGTAATCTCTTTACAAAAATTTGGGAAGATCCTATAACGGGATGTAACAAATGGTACACCTCCTAAAAATGTATATCTTTGATGTTCATGTGACATGTGCTAATGGTGACTAAATATGATGATTCTCACTCTCATTCGGTAATCTGTGTACCCGACGGTGAAAAAAACAATGGAAAGTATGTAGTTGTTGTTGGGTTTAATATGTCGCAAAAAAAATTTGAGGTAGAAGATAAGGTGAGGTGCCTAATGGTGCTGATGAGTTCTCTGGTTGGATCTTAAATATAATAGAACTTGAGTCCTCACCTCAGGTTAGGTTTTAGAAAAAATGAACCACAAATTGTTTTAAATGAAAAATGAATTAGATTTTTCTAGTTCTACTTGAGAAACTGATGTTAAAATCAAAATAAAAGTAAATCGAGAGACTTTTACGGTTAAAAATATTTTGTACGCGGTGAGTTGGTTAGTGACTCCCACTACAACTAAACTAATTTAGTTTTACATGACTATTGTAAGGACTTGTGTTATGCACTTCTGCTGATTGGACTTTGGACTTATGTAATTTTTTGATGGACCCTTTTCCTCTAAGCCCTAAAGTATACTAGTTTAGAAGACCAAAGATTCCTACACACAGATTTGTACACAAACAAAAAAATGTTCATTCTTTCCTTGAAAGTGAAACTCTACTATAAAAGTGAGAGTGAAACATGTGAGTCTCAAATAGATCTTAGTCCGGCTCCCGGGTACTAGAAGAATTCCATGATTCCCTATAGTGAGACTCTAGCCCATTCATCAAAAAACCGCACCCACATGCAATGGGATCCTACAGGATCTGACCACAGGAAACCGAACCGGGAAAGTAGTTTTCTATAATTTATACTGTGTAAAAACAACGGATCTCAAACCGCGTTTTCTTTCTCTAAAATCCTTCTTAATGAGTTTCCTGTTGAATAACTTCTAGAAGTTTTGGGCTAATAAAACCAAGTGTTTAAACAAGTTCTCAAAATTTAGTTGAAATCATTCAACCAACCTCATTTATTTCCTCTGTGCCAAAAGTACCAAAGTAAAACATGAGAATAAATCCTCTGTTTAGTATAAACGCTGAGGAGCCCCCATTGTTGACTTGACGTGAAGGGATCGAACATTTTGCCAATGTTTCTTCAAAAGAGACACCATGAAGTTGATTGACAAATAAACGTTTTGAGCCAGCTTTAAATTTAAATTAATCAAAATTTACCAGTTGATAACCAAAAAGAAAATGAATTTCATAAGTATAAATTTAAATATAACTTACTTCATCTGCGCTCATCCCAACATGTCCAACAGCAACAGAAAGGCACAAAACCTATAAATGTAAACCAATCTTATGTGAATTAGCACTTTTAGCAGAGAACCAGGAGTAAGTAAACTGAATCAGTTTTTAAATGAGGCGAATAGTAAGTAATCAGCAGGATATTTTACCTTCTTCATTTGGAACTTGATAGTTGCCTTCACTTCATCAACCTTCTGAGTCATTGATTCTTGATGAGTCAAAAGAACTGGAAACTTTCCGGCTTTGTTGAGACCAGGTCCCAGAAGACGAGGAATTTGCTTGATCAAGGATTCACTCGCCAAGAAAGCATTGTACTTTTTAGCTGAGGGCAACGACAATAAAAAATGTATTTAATTAACTCAAGTTTCCTCCACACATATTATCAAATCAAATATAATTATGCGTATAGTGGTAGAAACAAACATTTCTCATTTTTACTGTAGCTCACTTACCCAATTTCTTCACAAGCTTCTTGTTCTTGTTTAATTTCTTCAAAGCTTCAGCATCCATGCATGGGTAGTTGGCAGCATTAGCTTCATCACAATGCTGCTGATCACCCAAAATGCAAACACTCAGCTTGGGACGTGGAATGTGCTTCAACCTAATCAAAACATAGTCAAAAATTCATTTATATTCAATCGACCTCTCAAATGTCAAAATGACTCTGACCATCTGTCATCTGGATTATGATCAAATCAAACATATATATACAAAGCACAGATAGCTCAAAAAAAAATTATGGATTTGCATGTACCTAACAGTCCCACTGAAACGTTTGTCCTTTTGTGGGTCATAATTTTTAAGTCCAATTTGAAGTTCTACTGTCTCTTGAAACTTCCTTTTCTTCTCAGTCGAGGCAGCCAAGACTGAGTTGACACAATCAAACAACATCTCCTTACTAACCTTACTTCCACTGGAGTCCAAAAAACAAAAAAAAAACATGAAAAATTCATAGTGCATAATTTGATATTTTAATCACTGATTAAAAATATTTTTAAATTATTTCTTACCTCATGTTGAAACCCTTAGTTCTTGTCTCTCGTGACCTTCTTCTCTTATTCCTCCTCCCTCTTGGTTTGCTTGAACCTTGAGTCCGTAAAAATCTCTTTAACTAGGAAACCGGTTCTTCTTTGAAGACTGAACAACTTGACCTGACCTCTTGTCGTCCTGCTCCTCCTGGAGATATTTGACCCACCACACCACACGAGAATGAGAGCCGACTGCTGTACTTGTGAAAAGTGGTTTGAATCCTGTGGGTTGTTTTATGTATGTATTGGAGGAGGATGGAGGTGGAGGACCATGCCGCCGTCTTTTCACTATTTCCATCATCCTATTCATATATGTATGTTATGTATGTATAAAAAGTTGAGCCCGGGAGCCTCCAAACCATCAAATTCACATGTTCATAAACCAAAGCTGGGAACGTTCATCCAAGGGATGGACCAATACCAATCACACAAATGTGAGACTACTTTGACCTCTAGTCATGGTAGGTCACGATGTCATTCATGTCAAATTGTAGAGTTACCATCTACCATGTTAAAATATCACCTTCTCCGCTAAGACATGTAAATAAGAGGTCCTTGTAGAATGATCAAAGTCATCGGTCAGAGGTCACGCAGAGTGCCCATCTATGAATTCACCTCCACAGTCTCTTTTTATGTTGGGAGAGAAAAATGCACTAAAATTGCAATGTCTTCTTTTTTAGTTGAGTCATTCTTGTGGAAATATAGTCCTCTCTAAATCCAAGGGTTTATTACTGAAGCGATGGTGGTTTAGTGGTAAAACACTCGACCTCTAAAGTTGAGGGCCCAAGGTTCGAATCCTTGTCATCGCCTCGGGCCCTGGCCCAACCTTTTTTGTTGAAATTGTAGCAAAATTTTATAAAATAATTGTGTTATTACGTTTTAAAAATGCATTTTTAAGTATTATTATTTTAATTGGGGCTCTTAATGAACATCAGATTAAATGCTATTAAGTTGACAATGAATGCAAGACATCAGATTGAAAATACAGATAACATTAGCAATGATTAAATCAAATGGACACTTTAATTAACCTTTAAAATCATTTGTATATTCATTTACTTAAGTTACAAATCCCCAACAAAAGGGCACTATAAATGTAAAATTGTTCCAGCAGTTCCATTCTTTTCTGAAAATGTAAATTTTTGTATTGAACTAAAATTTGACGATAGAATGTTCGTATGTGAAGCAACATTATAAATCTTTTCAATTCCTATTCCTCTGAAATATTTAGAAATATTTTGAAATATTTTTTGGGTCCGAATGTACAACATGGACCTGGAAACATTTGGAAAGATCCAAATGGTACAACAGTGATGGAGTCCTCCTCGTTGATTCATTGTCTCTCTGGGCTGACCTTGACCCTTCAATGTTCGATTACAAATGGCATATAGGAATGGACTCAGAGCAGTATTTGTATTTGATAGTAAATGAAGAAAGTACATTATACTAACATTTAATTTTGTGACTGGAACTTTCTTTAAACTGATAAATATTAGGAATATCCAAACAGGGATTCGACAAAGACAAAAAATAACAATAAGCCCCATAATTATTTGAATGATCCGTTTATTCCGTTGATTTAAGGTCCAAGTCCATTGATGATGATGGGTCATTGATGAATTCCTTGACCTTGAACTCCTCATACCATGACCTTTAACATAATGGATTATGGATAAATAGCAAAATAAGAAGCCCAGTAGTAAAACTAGAGCCACAGAGCCCATAATAATCACAAGCATTGTGTTCCCATCAAATTCCTTCTTTTTTCGACACATGTAATATATTTTTGATAATTCATCAGAGGGGTCCCTCATAATTTCGGATGCATTTGAATTGGAAGAATAAATGATGCGAAATTTCCATTCTTCATAACCCCACAACCAAGGGACAGAAAATCCTGGAACAACACAAGAAGATTAATTGGAGAAAGCATTTATAGAATAGCATTTATAGATCGGAAGAAATTAAAATGGTCCATGTATTTCGTGGACGTTTTATGTAATAAATGGATTGTACGGGCAAGGTCCGAATTCTAAAAGATGCAATTATTAATGTGAACTAATGAAGTTTCACATACCCAATGGAAGGATCCAAATGCCAAAAAGACTGATATAGAGGACTTTGAACTCCGATAATTGGAAACATTTTGAATTGACTCTCTTGATACACAGATACCTTTCCTTTAGATAAATATAATAGTTAAGAAACATTAGCCATCTTATTATACAATGTTTAATCAAATTATTAAATTATTAGACATACCAGCGAAATAACAAAACAACACAATGCATTTAGCACAATTGCATAAATCTGGACTGCCGGAATTACTTGACACAAGAAAGGTCCAAAAATCTAAAATGAAAATATAGTTGTATCTTTAGAAATATAGAATTTTTATATACCGGTTTAAATACATAACTTTCTAAGATGAATTTCAAGGCACAAGGCTAAGTAACGAGTAATGGGTCCGAGACAAGCTTCTTAGAGTTTGTAACATACTTTGACCTGTAGTTTCAAAATTTTAGCTTATTTTAAAAGGTTAAAATTTTAAACGCTTTACCCATGTGTGATACTCATCCATGATTCTTCCTAGTTCTGTTGGAATTGCTGAGAGGGCAAGGATGAGATCACTCAATGCCAGTGTAATCAGGTAGCATTTTGTAGTAACTCTTGAAACTCTTAAATAGAACAAAGAACATTTTCAATACTACGGACTTTACAACAAATAGTTATATTCGTAAGCCTAATTATGTGAAGGTCTGAAGGCCAAAACTAGAATTGTGGCTTGTAGAGACAATTTGTACAAGTCAACAATTTTAATGGAGGTATTTCTTTATCCATCGTACATTACTAAACGCTGTTCAAAATCAAAATATAGAAGTATTAACCTGGATCTTCCGACTATTGCAATTGCAATTAGATTTCCCCAAAATGCAAGGATGAGAACTAAGATATTTCCAGCTGTGAGAACATTCTGAGCCCAATATGGAAGTTTTCCCAACAATAAAAGTTCTTCCGGTATAAGAGGATACTCGCTCAATTCTTCCTCTGTCTAAATTCAAAATGAAAAACACAAAATGCATTTTTTTCTAATCCAACGGCGATTGAGGTCATCGAAGTCAAAGACAGTATAAAGAGTCAAC
>JAQIYE010000725.1:0-10960 GCA_034699765.1 Xenyllodes armatus
TCCCTTCCTGGTTCAGCGCTGATCTACTGATTATTCTCGACCAGGGAACAATATGGTAAGGATAAGTGAATCAATTAATTAACATTGAAATCATTAATATAATTATTAATATAATAAAGTGGGTAAAGTGGGTAAGGTGGGTAAAAGTTACCCGCCCGGTATAAACCTTACTCCTACCGAAAACTGGAAAATTGATAATGTAGCGTAACCCAGATGTAGCCGGAAAAAATGAGGTGCTGGATCTAGAAATGTGTTTTAATGAAATCTTGACCTTTAGAACAATAATACATGCATGGTGAATGGAAAATTACATTTGCAGGGGGGCGATTGTTAATTTTTCTATTTTAATTGTTCATTTATTAATTAGGCAACTCCTTACAGCAAGGATACTGGGAAACCCCAAGGGGAAGAGGCTGTGATCCATCGAATTCGGATTACATTGACCTCTCGGAATGTTAAGTCTCTTGAGAAGGGTGAGTTGGAGTTACAATGAAATGAATGGTTTTATTAGATAATAATAGACAGACTTCAAAATTCGATCAGTTGTTTCGAGTACAATATGCTAATGTTTGATTTTTCCTTTAATTTTCCAGTCTGTTTCGACCTCATCAAGGGAGCAAAGGAGAAGAACTTAAAGGTCAAGGGACCAGTTCGAATGCCAACTAAGGTGAATATTTACGATTACATTTGATATTAAGATTAAGCGATTTCTGCCATAATTCAATCCATCTATTATATAATACTTCAGGAGGGTTCGGTTCAGTTATAATTTTGATGTAATGATGATTTATTATTTATTCTTTCAGACCTTGAGAATCACCACACGTAAAACACCTTGTGGTGAAGGTTCAAAGACATGGGATCGTTTCCAAATGCGTATTCACAAACGTGTTATTGATCTCCACAGTCCATCTGAAGTCGTGAAAGACATCGTAAGTGGTTTAATTATTTTTTGAACAGGTTTGGGATGAACCCAACGCAACATTTCCAAAGCCTTTTTTGCCGTTTTGGACCATCATATAAAAAATTGTCTATCATGTATTCATTGTCACCTTTGTTTAATTTATTTAATTTACAGACCTCGGTCAGTTTGGAGCCAGGTGTTGAGGCTGAAGTCACTGTTGCAGATTCTTAAACTGGACATTTACGTATTTTTTCATATTACGTATGTTTTCGTTTTGTTATCTTACCTCTGTCCAGTGACAAGTAAATAAAGGGTTGAAACTCTAAAGTTTTTTGGTTTTTTGTGTGAATACTGCAAATAATCCTTTCTTTTTCTAAAGATGTTCTCGGCAATCGAAATGAGTTAGAGTTGGAGTTACAGGGCAATGGTTTGAATCAGATGATAAATAGCATTTATTTTATATATATAGCACTCTACATCTTTAAATTTTTTAAATCAACGACACAAAATTGCGATCTAATATCACATAAACATTATAGGGAACTAACCTATATAAATTATAGAATTTATCTTTAGTAGTATAATATTCTAAATTAGTTTATTAATTTGTTAAGAAAGATATATTTATCTGTGACCCCACTTTTTATCACTTTTGACTATTTTAGTTGAAATTGCTTGGGAAAAACAAAAGAGCACATTTATACTTCCTCAAACATATATCAGAGACTTTAAATGAAATCCATAATGGATATTTTTACAAAAATGAATTCCCAAGCTCGGTCAAAACACTTAAAACCTGAAATCTTGTTAACTAACTTTTGTGTTTCATAAACAAAACCTCATTGGTGAGGTATAATTATTTTGATTTTGAGCAGTAGAGAACACTTTTCAGGCTACTAGCTTATTCACGAGCCTCAATAATTTGACTCCAAAAATTTTCTCGAACAAATTCTTTGGGTCCTTATCCATATTGTGGATCAGGTCAAGGTCACTTTAATCAAAATACATTATCATAAATATCCTCTTCTCGACTCGATGGATTTGATGATGAAAATGTTCCTGAGAGAGTTCCTGAAAATGTTCCATCACTCCCTCCACCACCCTTAAGAAGACTTGACATATTCGAGCCAGCACCTCCAACAACAATCCCTTCTTGATGATGAGGTAATTGAAAATTAAGCATCCCTTGAAGCCTCACCGTTGGACTAAGGCTAAGATGTTGTAATCCAAATCCATGATCAGTAATCTCAGCATAAATATTCTCTTCCTCTGTAAGGTCATCCAGGACCCTTCCATATGGCACATCTTTATTATTTGATTTTGTTGGCTCAAGGGCCTTCCCATTATGAGAATGAGAGTTATTATGATTCCCTCGAGTTAGAACATCCGGAATTTGTTGTTGTTTGTTGGAGGCATTAAATGTAAAATGATTATTTTTATTTTTAGCCGATGGGGAAGGTGAACCCTTATTATTACTATTTGACTTCCCAGACATGAAATTGAAAATATTAGACAATTTTTTAGGGTCATCCCCTCCTAGTGGTCCTTGTCGAGAGGTCAATAAGGTATCCCGACCATCCTCCTCATCTTGTGTAAGACTCAAGGATACAGACTGCATCTCAACATTAAATGATTTTGACCTTCGGAGTGGATCCTTGCTCCATGAACCTCCATTCCCACTCCCACCACTCCCAAATGAAGTTAAACTGTTTGAGGTCATTGCGGAGGGTCGGAATAGGAGGGATAGCTTTGAGGGTCCACCTTGACCTCCAATCCCTCCTGGTGGTTTTGGCTTAAGCCTTAGACTCTTATTCATCTTATTCCTTAATGCTGAGGATGCACTAAGGGTTCCTTTCCGAGTTTGAGAAATTCGAATTTGTCGCTTCCAAAGATCACCTTCTGATCGACAGTAATTGAGGGCTGATTGATAACTTGTGGATTTAATGAATAAGTCTTCACTTGTCATATGAGAGAGGAGGAGTCCTGAATCGACGTCTAGCTCAAAAAGCATGGGTTTCTCCCTTAGGATGGTACAAGCTAGGATGACATCTTCAGTGTCTGCACTTTCGATCTCCAGTGTCCCTGAAAAAAAATAAGTAAAAAGTTAATAGTTGAGTAAATGAGTGTTCAATGAAACTGAGGTCACATTTCCTTGATTTTACCTGTAAAATCTGGAACATTGGTGGGGATGAAACCAAAGACCATTTTGACCCTAACAGGAAGTCGTTGTGAACGGGCAATTGCTGAGAGGGGATAAATATGTTGAGCATTCCTACCCCCACGTGGGGCAATGGGATAAAAGGTCCCTACTGCAGCAAATGGGACAAATAGGACCTGCAAAATTTAAAAAAAAAACAGTACGGTTAGGTTATTTTAAAAAATTGGAAATATGCTTTTTGGGCTAATTTTGGTTACATAAAAACTTAATTTGAAAGCATTTTTGTATGGAATTTATGAAAAAGGAAATGATAGGCTTTTTTTGCAAAAATTTCAAAACAAAGTATGACGTGAGAGAGTTCAACGAGGTGTAAAGGGGTTTTCATATAAAATATGTGAAAGCCTGAGAAAAAGAAACTTTTGTCTTTGTTTTTCATTTTGACTTGACTTCCTTGCAAAAACTAAATGGCAGCTTGGCTTCTAAAGCACATTCTGAGAAGTCCAACTAAAGTTTTGAGACTCTCAGCATAAGTATGTATGTGACTCTATTATTATGAGGGGCAATCAACTAATTGTCTCACAAATTACTATAATTTGAAGAAAATGATTGGAAATCGTTGAAAGATTTTTAACGTATATACAAAAAATTCGTTAAAATGTTTCAACTTTCAGTTTGGGGTTCAAATACAAGTGAGGGATTTTGGATGTCGTTAACGTCGAGTCACTCGAAGCGTTCGTTTAACAAAGTAATTTTTCATACTATAGAACGACTGACTTCAAAAATCAATGTAGAGATTATGAGGAAATTAGTCATTTTTGAAAAAAGTTTGTATGACAAAGGACCTCAAAAATGAACCCATCCATACATGTATGTATTCATTCCATCTAAATTACTTTATAATATTATATTTTCCAAAAGTGAAGTTCTTTACAGGTTTCTCAGCACAAAAACGAGGGCATGGGTGAATTTTACAAGAAAATGGTTACTGTAATTGAAACATTTTAAAAGCACTTTAAAGTTTTATTACTTTGGATTTCGAAGTAGGTTTCTCAAAAATAAAGAGTTATTTGTAGAACAATTCATCCATTTCATTATGAAAATGAAAATGGTCCAAATAAGCTCAAAAGTTTACAAAATTACAACTGTGTCCTCTTTTTGCATAATAATTCACAAGGGAGGGAGACATGTGGATTTGTCGACATAATAATGTCTAGTGCAGCAACGGCTAAATGTAGCATATGCGTTAGATGACACACCCAGTGGGTAATTTCCTTCAAGTTACTTTAAATGAGGTGTAATTTTCAAAGGAGAGCACGAGTCCATAAAAAATTTGGAGTTGGCATATATATTAAGATGTCTAATTTTGTTAAAATCTTTGAGTCCTCATTTTCATATCTCATGTAAAGAATCTTATTAGTTGTAAATCTTTTAGGGCTTCATTGAATTTTGCAAGGATAGAATAGATGGTTAGATTGCAATACTGCAGATTTGTCCATTCTAAAATGATGCGCATCATTTACATTATGACGTAACTCCAAGATGATCAATATCAAATTATGTATTTGTCGTGCATGCCTGATTAAGGAAAGTAGGTATATCAAACCAGGTCAGGTCTCAGGTCAGCCAGCTTAGTTTGAAGAATTATTTTAATCAGTATACATTACACAAAGATTCACACCAATATATTATATTGTTTGATTAGTCAAAGGCGTTTACCAGAGAACTCGCAATAGCAAAATTAAAGTGCTAACCGTGCTAACTAATTTAATTAAATAAAGTCTTAGTTTGCGTCACTGGAAAATAGATATTCATTCAATTACTCAGATTAATTTGAGTAATTGAATGAATATCTATTTTCTATCATATATTATCTAATGAATATCTACATTCTATCTAATACTAATACTAATCTATCTAATAAGTAATTGATATTATGCCGAAGTTTTGACTTCTATCTCTTTGCCTTAGACCATTTCAGTATAGTCTATAAATTTCTGACGAGATTCTTCAGAAGGTTACTTACGATGGAAAGTACGTTTATAATTAAATGTAAAACCGACTAATGCTTATTTGCCTTATCCAAAAGCCTAAATTTACTACATAAAATGCTTTTTAAGTAAGATATGATACACCTTGAAAATGGCTTCATTCAAAACTTACTCTAGATTACAATTAACAAATTTTCCAACATATTTCGGCTTGCAGTAAGCCATTTGCTCGCTTTTAGATCATAATTCATACCAGGGTATACAGAAAGTACTGCTTTTTAACCTGCACCGAGGACTAATTAAAATGTCGAAAGTTACACAAATTTTAGTTTAGAAAGACATACAAGCAGTCCCAGATCTAAAATCGATTAAGATTGATTAATAAATGAATGACGGCTTTGGAGAGGGCGTAGAATATCAAACACCCAATTCTCTGAATCAAACTCAAAACTCCAACAAGGGTTATTTTGAGAGTTTGTCTAATTTCAATTAAAAACACAAATGTACTTGTCCCACATCCATACATACAAATTAGAAATATAGACAAAAGGTTAGAGTTGAGTGTCTGGCTCCTGAACAAGGTCAACCTCAACTTCTCGTCCAAATCTTCCCTGGACTTCCATGTTCTTAGACCTTCCCACATTTGTGCAATTCCAGAACTCAACATGTTAGCAAATCTTTTATGAATCCTTGGTCCCAGACTAATAGGAATATGCCAAAAATGAAATGTTGGCAAAAAATCGTCCGATCCCTTGAGGAACTGTTGAGCTCGATCAAATTGTCTCCAACTTCCAAAATAATACTCAATTTCCCGATGAGTTCCAATAAATGCAACGTTATTACATTTTGCTACCTCATCGTACATTTGATTCGGGTTCTCCCCCAGCTCTTTGATTCGATCATATATGTTAACAATGTAAGCGACACCAGCCTGAGAACTTCTCATGTCGTCATCTTCAGTGTTGGAGCCTTGAAGACGAGATAAAAAGTAATTTTCAAGGGCCTTACATACTCTCGAGTACATTTGACATCCCTCGGTTGTAGGGTGACTTACTATACCAAGTGAAAAATTCTGCGAAGTAATAATAATCGATCATTTTAGTTTCGACTTTACTTATGGATTTTAACATGGAATAGTACTACATATGTTTTACCTCCAATTGCTGGATCTTTTGCCATTTAGATGTTGTTTGAAACGGCGCAATCACATTGGAAGTAATGAGACCAAGGTATCCATTCCCAAGGATGAGCCAAAGTAGAGACAAAGAAACAAATGCAATTTTGAGAACGTCGATTGAGAAACAAGTTCGATTTGAACTCTTTCTTGTTGTAACATCCTTGGTATTATTTCCAAAGAAGGCAGAGATACCATACAAAATTGCGTCAATGAAATCCGACAGGATTCGATGATGGACTCCTCCGGCGAGTTGGACTCTCTTCAAAGCTGTTAAGAGCATGCTTAATATAGAAATGGACAAGAAGAGCCAAAACCACGACCAGAAATCAAATGGTGTAAAATATATCCAAAAATCTGCATGACTTTGAACGCCGTCACATGTTACAAAATTAAACCCTTCAACTTGTGTCAAATGAGGTGATGTAGATTCTCCAGGCATGAAAACCGTGTCCACTTCTCCAAATCGTATTGAACGAAAATAGGAAGTAGAGAAGTAAATGTTCGAACCTTTTCGATCAAACGTATTGTCAAGGAATGAAGGAAGGTCTGCCTGGATCAAAATTCCAAAGATGATGGTGGTTGGGTCAATGGCTCGAGAAATCCCAGATGCTTTGAGCTTGTGAAAAAGCTGGAGGGTTGGTCTCAATTGAATCTCCACAGATGGAATACCATCGGGGACAATATAGCTGTGAGGAATGAAATCATAGGAAAATTTAACGTTTCGAACAAGGGATGGATTTTGATAAGTCTCCACTGCTTCACACATTTTGTCTCTACAATCATATCCACGAAGGAGTGAACACTGGAGGGGAACAAATGGACCAATTACTTCCGAACCATTCAGATTCCACCGTGTATTAAGGTACGTCAATTGAGTAAGTTTGATCCGAGGCAAAGCTTTAGTTTCGAAACTTGAGCTATCGATCCTTCCATGGACGAAAAATGTTCCAGTGTAGACATAACTCAAATATGCATTGAAGAGACCTGTATAAAAATATGGGACTTGTCTGAATCCATTCAATGGCCCGAACCTTTGATGAAGTTCTGGCATTCGCGTTTCATTTAATCCTAGGAATATCACCATATCTTGAAAGTTCCAGAGTTTTATTGACTGTTCATTATGAAACACGAAATTGTGGGTGGAAAATATGTTGATTGCCCCATAATGCCTAAATGAATCGTCCGATTGAACAAACTCGTACATTAAGATAAATAAAACTGAACAATTTAGGTGTCTTCGAACTCCGACAACGACTGGAGAGTGAGGTTTACGTCCATCACCCAATAAGATTGGCACTGGTACTGGTTCAGTTATAATTATTTCTGGATTAATGATGGCTACGGCGATTGTACAATCATCGTACTGGGACAACCATTGGTTAAGGCCAACTATCTCACGACCTGGCTCTCTCATTATTGCTCTAGTTGGACTTAAAATGAGCATGACAATGATGAGCATCATTGTTGGGAAAGCTATTAGCATTGTCTTGAACGCCATGACTCTAGTTTGGATTTGTTTTTATATATTATAAACCTGACATACATACGTATAGTATAACTGAAATAATGATTTCTTTATGATATATTATTGTTTGTGATAAACGCTTGTGCTTTTAGAGCCATTTAAATAAAAAACTGTAAGATTACGCTTGCTTTTAAGTTCCTTTTATACTGACGTGTCGAGTAATCTTTTATCGGATATGCAGTGCAATATCTTGATCGTACTTCAGTTCGATGAGCGTCGAATTTACATTTATAAATTAATTCCTAAGGGTCTGAGAGTCAACTCATTGTGAAGATTTAAAAAATTTTAATCCAATTTACTGTATGCTGTACAAACAGTCACAAGAAGTTATATTTATCGAAACCTTTGTTTGATTAGTAAACGACATTTATATAAGGGGATTGAGAAATATCGTGGCTTTAACACATTTACATAATTTATGGTGTTTAATTCAGATAAATTATTATTTCGACATCGCTCCAGTGGAAGTAAATAGATATATTCATCATTCACTTACAATTAATCAAATTGGTTCCATTTCAAAGTATTGTTTAGCTATCCCGTGACTTTGTGCATGACGTAGGGCTCAAAACAGGTCAGGCATTTTGGGAATTACCTGACCTGAAATGATTCAGGTCAGGTTCAGGTAAAGAAATCTGAACCTGAGAAATTTTTAGGTCAAATTTTTAGAAAGTCCAACTTTTTTCCTGGACCGAAGGGTCCCACCACTCCCGTTATTTAACAGTTCATGTTAGTAGGCTTAAAATGCTATAGGTTCTGTTCTATTTGGCTTGTGCTATATTCTACCTATATGCTTCCATGAGGTCAACCTTCATGGTATTGCTCAAGGACTAGATGGATGAAAAAAATGTCCGAAAGAGTTTGGACCCCTAAAATAATTCGATTTTATCGAAAGTTAGAATTCCAAGCTGGACATGCTTATCCTATTAAAGAGTGTCTATCTTCAGTGGAACAATGGATCAAACTACACGGGTGTGATCATTACGAGTATAGCTAATAATTTATCTTGAAAATGGGATACGACATTCTCGTAATCCGTCCCAAAAGTCCTTAAACGATCGATCTTGGGTTTGAAAATTTTAAAATTCGTCACAAATTACATATCTTTGCTAATTACATTATTTTAACTAAAGTGAGTTTAATTACAATAACTAATTAAATTGGGTCAGCAGGTGAGCGGCACTTGATTATAATAATCACTACTTCCTCTGGGGAACTTGGCTCATGGCTCCAAGTTCAGAGAGATAAGTTTATAAAAATAATTATGTATTGTTCTCTTCTGATCTCTACACAAAATTTTAAATAATAAAATAAGGGCAAGGGCATCTTTGCATTGTCTTTTCTTGATTGTATTCTTATTATTATGTAACATTAGTTTCAGTCGAGGAGCATAAACTTGTAGTAGTTTATGTATTAGTATTTTTATATTTTCTTTGTTTTGTATCTCACCCACGCAGATCTAATGAACAAAATGAACAGTGGAGATTTAATCGTACATGGCAGTTGTAGGCTGCAACGGCTGTCAAACATCTTATTGAAAATTACGCCACTGTTTTTCAAGGCTCATCCGTACATAGTATTATTATATTATTCTGATTCTCTTGATGAGTAACCAATAAATATCCCACAGGAACCACGAACAAGTCTTTCATGTATTTAACTCAGAATCCGTTACTTTTCCTGTGGTGATGGTTGATGGTGTACCAAAATGATTATAAAATCCCACAAGGGAAAAAATATGGATCAAATCAAGAGTAATTTAATCCAATCCAATCCCAACTTCATTAGGATAGAAAAAGTTAGAAGAAACATCTTTGCAAAAAAAAAATCTGCAATAAGTTAAGGAGGAACTACTTTGGATATTGGGACTTCCTTTTAAGAATTTAGGCCGGGATTAACATTGGCATTAACCCACTCCAAAAATTGGAACAAAGGGACAAATATAAATGTTATCATGAATCAAACCAATTTTTTAAAGATTTGATACAGTTTCTTAAAAACCCTTCCCTTTCCTAGTTAATGAAGAATCCTTTTAGGTTTTTAACAGGAATCATGTTAGAGGCTCATCCATTTAATAATGAAAACTCCATCCTATCATCCTTGGCCAAGGTTAAATATGTTCACATTTTAATGACCTCCTGTCTGTCTGACACCTTTTCGGGTAAAAGCCAACATTATTAATAGAAGGTATTAATGAGCCCTACAATTAATCACATTATATCCGCTTAAATCAAATTCGAGGATAACTTTTTTTTGTAGCCTATTTTGGGGTTACGAGGATTTGCGGGGGTTATAATAATAATGCTAAGATCCTTGTGGACCTTCGTTTAAGTTTTTTTCGTTTTAGGGATATTATGATGTAAGAAGTTGATTAAAGATTGAAGTACTCGTTTATGATTCAGTATTTAATCTGATTGTTCAGATTTAACTAAAGGTGGCAGAATCATTTAAGTTTCAGGTCAGAGTTTGTTTTGTCTATGATCTAATATATTCCTACCTAAAGCTCTATAGTGCTAAATTGTCACAATAATGTTCCGCATTTACAAACGGAAGAAATAAAAGTATCCGTCAACAAATCTTCAAAAGTAAAGCACTGACAAATTAATTTTAGTGAATTGAGGGAAATGAAGAAATGATTTTTACCATAGATTGCTTACTACTGATACCCGTCTCTTCTTTTGTATCAAATAGCAGTACTAAATAATTTGCATAATTTTTACTACAATTGGCCTAAAACTCCTACTTATTTTTGGCAGTACAGGAAAGGAGCAGGAACTCATGTAAAATATATAGTAGAGAAGTTAGGCATGATGTGTGTCGCAAATTTTTGAAATGATAAAGTTATTTTTTGGATCGAAATCTCAATACTTCTCGTTCTCACTTCTGTCAGGATATTTCGTGTCATACATTTTAAACCATGATCACATACGATTAAGTAGATGACGAGGTTATGTAATAATACATGTTATCATTTATCCATAGACAAAATGAATTTACAGCTACATATTATGTCACAATTTTTAAAACTGAAAAATAAAGAATAAAAGAGATCTCACGTTTTAGTTTATCTACATTGTTCTTTTAGGAATTACATCACTTCCCGAACACGATTTTGAGGGTTTCAAAATTTTTAATATTTTACTGTTGCATAGACCATAAGTACGTATATTTGATCCCGAAGTTGTGTCAAATTACTGTGTACAGATTT
>JAQIYE010000726.1:0-10959 GCA_034699765.1 Xenyllodes armatus
TTAATGAAAATTTCTTGTAGACATACATTGGTCCAGTCCTCGTCTCTGTAAACCCTTTCAAACAAATGCCTTATTTTGGAGAGAAGGAGATTAATCAGTATCAAGGGGCTGTAAGAACTTGAATCGAAATCTTGTAAACGTCTCGATGGAAAAACAGGAATGCTTATGTTAATGATTTTATTTTCTTAAATATACCCCAAATAAGGCTCAATATGAGAATCCACCCCATGTGTATGCGGTTGCTGATAACATGTACCGGAACATGTTAATTGACAATGAGAAACAATGTGTGATTATAAGGTATTTTGTATTTTGAACAATCCCGTTGTTTACAAAAAAAAAATCTTTTGATTGAGGCCAAACTAATTTTTGATTACCATTTCAGTGGTGAGTCCGGAGCAGGGAAAACAGTCGCTGCAAAATTTATAATGAATTACATTGCAAGGGTCTCTGGGGGTGGTCCAACCGTTCAACATGTCAAGGATGTTATCCTAGAATCAAATCCACTCCTTGAAGCATTTGGAAATGCAAAAACTGTTCGAAATAATAATTCATCAAGATTTGTAAGATCCTTAGAAAATATCTGATTCAAAAAGGTTTTAAATCATGTTCTTGTCCTTGAGACAAGACAAAAGTTTAATTGATGGAATTTCATCTGGGTTTCAGGGAAAGTATGTTGAAATCCAATTTGGAGCTGGTGGACAACCATCCGGAGGAAAAATCTCAAATTTTCTCTTGGAAAAATCCCGTGTTGTTGCCCTAAATGCAAATGAGAGGAGTTTTCATATATTTTATCAATTATGTGCAGGGGCCACAGACACCATGAAATGTGAGTGTTCTGTTATGTTGTTTCAAATATGATTCGGTCAGATGAGCAAAATCAAGGAGTTTGTTTGACTTGGATTAGAAGTAATCCGCTCAATTAATTGACATTAACGTTATAGACCAACTTGATTCTTTCATAGTTTATTTATATTGTTGGCCGTGATGCAGCTTTGTAATTAAAATTTGCTGATTAATTAATTAATGAATTTAGCGGAACTCGCCTTGACGCAACCTGACTATTTTCAATACTTGAGTCAAAGCTCTTGTTTTAGAGTTGAAGGGACACAGGATGCTCATGAATTTCAGGAAACACTTCAAGGTGGGGTCATCTTTCTGAAGAATCAATTCGATTTCGAAATTAAATGCAGTGTTTTAATTAATCTACTATATGTATGTCTTTTCTTCTCAATGCACAGCAATGAAAATAATTGGTCTCTCCCCAATGGAACAAACAGATATTTTCCATGTTGTTGCTGGAGTCCTTCATCTTGGTAATGTTCAATTCCATGAGTCAGGGAATTATGCTGACATTTCAGATCCTGCATGTAAGAAACGAGTACCGAAAGACCCAAACGTATTTCTCAATTTGACATTTTAAACAAAAAATACCAAAAAAAAATATCCGTATTTCTTGTAATCCGTCTAGTGGTCGAGTATCCAGCAGCCCTCTTAGAAATTGATTCTGAAAATTTGTCAAAGAAACTCATTAGTCGAGTCATGGATGGAAAATGGGGTAGACAAGCCGATAGGATTGAAATGACTCTTGGGGTTGAACAAGCAAATTATACAAAGGATGCTCTTGCAAAGGCTCTTTATGCTCGACTATTTGACTATTTGGTCAAGGTGAGAACAAATCGAATCCTGGAGAACCAACCTTCTCCCCACACGAACAATTTTATATATTTCTAATATTTAATAACACAGCGTGTCAACTCAGCAATGGTGGTGACAGAGACCAATGCTTTGACAATTGGAATCCTTGATATTTATGGTAGGTAGATTACAAAACTAACCTCTTTTAACCGTAAATGACCTGTTGACCTAACAAATTTGTCATTTTCCATCTTTAAGGATTTGAAATATTTATCCAGAACGGATTTGAGCAATTTTGTATCAATTATGTGAATGAAAAACTTCAACAAATTTTTATTGAACTCACGCTCAAGGCAGAACAGGTAAGGAAGTCATTCGAGTTTTTTTTGGTTTTAATTTAATGTAGATTAAAAGCCAAAAGTTCTTGTACCTCTTTGATAAGTCTATAAGCTTTCAACGATTTCATATCAAAATTTGGTTTAGTTTGGACTTTATTTCAATAATTTGTATCCTTATACTCCACTCCACAAATACTACGTGATTTTTATTTAATCCAAAGTTTTTGGAGACTAGATGAACTAAAGTATACTTGTAGAAACTTGATCTTCATTAATGCTAGTTACAATGGTTGGGAAAACATATTCCTAAAAGTAAATATGAAATACTGAAAGTTAAGGAGGAAATCTGTTCGAGTACTTTTCGAAGCTAACTTTAGGCTCTTTGGAACCTTTACATAAACTAACTCATACAAATCAATCAATTAATACATCTTCAAACTGCACCCCAATGTAAAATCGTTGGAATTTTGGGGCTTCCTCCTTGGAAAAGAGATCGGATCTTAAATAAAAATCAGTCAGATGAGGAAGACACGGATTAATAGTCAAAGTCTCCTCCATCTGCAGAATTGTAGCTTTGACCCTCTCCACCAATGCCAGAAAGTCGTCCAGAGACTGGAGAGGAATAAGGTTGACCTTGGCTATGATACAATTGAGGTGCACCACCACCACCACCACCGCCACCAATACCCCTACCAACTGAAGGGACAAATCCTCCACCACCTCTTGAACCAACGACTCCTCCACCACGACCACCCAGTGGTACTGCCCCTTGACTAAAACCAGCTGGACTATGTTGAGAGGCTGCTCCATGGAATCCGAATCCACCCCCTGTTCCACCAGCCCCACCACCTCCAAATCCACCCTCAGAACCCCCAAAATCAAATCCACCAGGTTCTCCACCCCCTCCATGATAACTTCCTCCACCACCGTGGTAACTTCCACCTCCACCACCACCACCCCCTGGTGAACTTGCAAAGAAGGAACCTCCTGGACCTCCACCACCACCACCACCTCCATGATGACCTCCACCACCACCTCCATGATGACCTCCACCACCACCTCCTCCAAATCCACCAAAATCTCCACCTTCAAAACCACCACCGCCATGATGACCTCCACCTCCACCATGGTAGCTACCACCACCTCCTCCTCCACCCCCAAATCCACCAAAACCTCCCTCGTCATCATCATACTGGGGTATTGCAAGACTCATGGACATCATGGATGATGCCACTAGGAACTTTTTAAAAACATGTGAAAATCCAATGGAAACAAAATTAGATTTTGTCTTTGGGCTATTTTTGGAAATCTTCTTTAAGCAAAAACAAATCAATTTTACAAGTACTTACACAAATGATTCCTTTGTTCATCATGATCCTGTCTTGAAAACCTGATTAACTCTGTACTCTTAACTGACGATAGTATTTTACACTTGGGATCAACAACTTGACACCTTCAAAAATTCAACAGCTTCTCAATATCCTTCTTATCAAACTTATACTGTTAAGTCCAAAAGGACTTGTGGTTCTCTTTTTATAGAGAAGCAAAATCTAGGAATTAATGTCAGAATTGAGATACCGTGCTTTATCTGATATTAATTTCTGCAAGGGCTCTCCTGCCCAATCAAACCCATTTCTTTGGAAAAAAAAAGATGAATTGACTCAATCTTTTCAACCATTTCTGTAATGTATTGTTATGTTATTGTTGTGTCAAAAGTGAGTCGGATTGAACTCATTGTCCCCCACCACCTCCCTCATATCAATTTTATTATTATTTTGTAGGAACCATCAATACAGACACTAGGCTAATCGTAAGACATTGTGTAAATTGGCCCTCCCTAAGGTTCTTTGACCAGGGTAAGGAGGAAGGCTACTTTTGGCACATGTTGTAGTACGAAACAAAGGACTCTTGTATAATATTTGTGCCCTCATAAAATGGCAAGATCCTAGGATCCCACAAACTCAAAAGGTTTTGTTTCCTTCCCTCATTCTTATTTATTACCAGTGCATTGTGATTATTACATTGATTAGGAAATAAAAATTGAACAAAATCCAAAATATGATGAATTGTTTGGAAGAGAGCAATGAGGGTAACCAAGAAAAGGGATCAGGAACTTCCTTCCTTTCCTCCCTTATTTTTCAATTTTCCAACCCAAAGATCCCAAAATGCAATTAAAAAATTGGTTCGAAGAAAAAAAATATTGTCTTTCCTTCGGGAGTAGATTCTGTTATGTACTCGGTAATCATTGAGGATATAACTCGTCCAATTTGACAGAACTCTTCATACCCAAAAGATTAAATCCTGTTCTGTAATTAGTCTTAGCCAAAACAATTGTTCCCTGCATCCTGCATCTGTTATACAAATATAAGTACAATATGGTGCGTTTGATTGAGATCTTACGACCCCAACAAAAGAGTTATATAATTCTTCTCAACCTGTACTAACACGTCATTTATTACATGATTACTCACACAGTGATTGAACCACTTTACCTAGTCCAATCACCCAAAACAACAGAAACAGCACTTTCACTAAAGGGCTGGTTTTTACCCTTTTTGGCCCATTTTTTTCTAGGCATCCGACACGCAAATTAAATTAGGATTTTGTTTAATCATTCATCAATGATGATTGAAAAATTAAAACGGAAGTTGATGGACTAAATCCCGCAGATTTTAATGTGTAAACTCTCAATCCGTATAAATACGGTAGTAATGCTCATTTAGGACAGGAAGTTTGTTGTAAATGTGAGTATGGGTGGGTTCAGAGCTCAGGAATTCTTACACAATTATTCATTGTTTTTTGTGGATCTGATCTGAGATTTGTGAAAAATGACATGTCATTTTAGGGAAGTATTAAGTTGAAAAAAAAATTCGGACACGCATCATTAGGAAAATTCTTGTTGGTTTCCATTATGTAGCTCAACTAACTTGATTTCTCACAATGCTAGCTCATGATGATGATAGGGGTTGAAGGATGTTATTATTATTGTTATTCTGTATGCTCACAATCAATCCACAATCATTCATTAATCTATGATTTGTTGTAAATATCATTTAGGATCATAATTATCATCGACATTTTGTACTACTGAAGGAATGAACCACACGTTATTACGAATTGAGTGCAAATACAAAAGGTGGTTAATGAGAATATTGAGAATTACCTTAAAATAAAATTAGTTATTGCTCAAACCAGAAGTGGAGAAAAAAGATCACCGTCCGTCATCATAAATTAGAAAATAATAACAATGAAATGAAGTGGAAAATGACCCCTTTCTTGACCCATAAACATTTAAAAAATATTAATGTGATCTAGAAAAAGTTCCAGGTTAATTGTTAAAATGATGAAATTTTCATTAGACCCGACGGTTCTTGCGTTATTTTACGAAGTAAGCGATGGGTCAGTTTCTGGTGTCTTATGTCTCAATTGAACTCTTGAGGACTTCAGACTTGCTTTCACGCCTTCAATTGTTGGGAAAATTCTTAGAAAACATGGAAGGTCGTTTGCTAAAGTCATTGACGTAGAATGAGCCTTTTGAAACATTTTGAAATAGAAATTTGTTAGCTCATTGAATCAGAATGCGTTAATGGGATCTTATTATAATGTTTTACCAACCAACAACAAGATGAGGGACTGAAGAAAAAATGAAACCTAAGTTTTGTAATCAAGGTTGTGTTATAATATCTGTACATTGTATTGAATGTTAGCCTCAGGGACTTGTTCCGGATTATTTTTGCCATCACAATTTGTTCTGGATAATTATTAATGATAAAAAGGACACTGATCCACATTGCGTTTTAGTTCAAATGAGACTTTAGGAATTGAAGGGCTTGCTTGAATATGAAATCACAACAATGACCAATTTATTACTAAATTATGATGTAAGATACCTTTCATTTTTCAAGGGACTCATCTAATTTTGTTTTATTTGTAAATTTTTTCTATATTTCCTAAATCACCCCCAATGCCCATCAATCCACAGCTTGAGTATGTTGAAGAAGGGATCAAATGGTCAAATATTGACTATTTTAATAACCAAGTTGTCTGTGAGTTAATTGAGGGGAAAAGACCACCAGGAGTATTTGCAATCCTAAATGATGTTTGTGCTACAATGCATGCTGTCACAAATACAGCGGATGCAGATTTTCAAAAGGTAAGGAAAAATAGTCCAATAAGTTGTAAATAAGTCCATTATAGTTATAGGAGGGATGTTTTGTTTTGTAAGGAAGCTAAGAAAAAATTAATACTTAATGCCTAAAAGTAGAGGATTTTAATATTTTCATGGTTCAGTAACTCTGTGGCCACAATACTCTAATATGTTTGAGCATGATCGAAGGACGAATATGATGAGGCCATTAAATGGCACATCCGTTTCAATAAATGTGTAAAAATCCCCATTAGTTTATGAAAGATTCTTGGTCTTACTTCTGACATTTACGAATTTGTCAAGTTCCTGATTGCCAAAAAATAATAGATTTTACACAAGAACTGTGTGTCTTAAGAAGACATTTTTTTGCACTTCTTTCCTTTTTTTACTCTTGCTCCTGAGGTTTTTTATGACTTATCGCTTAAATGCCATTTTGGTCTCATGTCAACTTGCTTGGTCCATTTGATGTAGAAACTAGGCCAGATAATTACTGTGCATACGATAATGCAAGATGCAAGTAATAATTGGTTTACGCTGTTACTTAAACCACAAATTCATGTGACCATTGGAATGTAAAATCTTGTTTCTTAACCCATCATCATTAGAACTACATGTATTCTTTTCAATAATAGAACTTGTCAAAAGCGGTCTCAACCCATCAACACTACCAATCCTGTCCAGAAGGATTTATTATTCATCATTATGCTGGGATGGTCAGTTACAATGTAGAATCCTTTTGTGACCGGAACCGTGATGTCTTATTCCCTGATCTCATTAAATTAATGCAAAGTAGTCGAAAGTAAGAGATTTACAAAATTAAGAATAAATAAAGCATTTACATGTGTAATTTCTCAATTCATTGCTTAATCATTCATCAATAGTGAATTTATAAGAGGCCTCTTCCCGGATCAAGTGGATAAAAATGCTACTAGACCCACAACTGCTGGAAGTAAAATTCATAAACAAGCCAATGAGTTAGTTGAGGCTCTCATGAAATGTACTCCACATTACGTAAGGTAAAAAATAGAAACATTTTGTCTCGACATTATTGCTGATGAGGAAAAACATTCTACAGACTAATAAATTTTAAATGATCTCATAATATTTATTTAATAAAAGCTTGACCCAAAATAAAAGCTTGACCCAATTTCGGCTCATTAAATTTTCCATTTGTTCCTTAGATGTATCAAACCCAATGAGACAAAACGAGCCAAGGATTGGGAAGAGAGTAGGGTCAAGCATCAAGTTGAGTATTTGGGCCTTAAGGAAAATATTCGAGTTAGGCGAGCTGGATTTGCATACCGAAGACCCTTCCTCAAATTCATTCAAAGATACGCCATAGTTTCAAAAGAGACTTGGCCAACCTGGAGGGGTGAACCAAGGGAAGGAATTAAAAAAATCATGACGTCTGCCCATATGGAACCGGATCAATTCCAATTAGGGAAATCCAAAGTTTTCATTAAAGCTCCTGAATCGGTAATGAAGTTACCACAACGTCTTTTTGTTCTGACAACTCGATTTTACAAAATGGTTTACGCTTATGTCAATGATTCTATTTTGCTATATATTTTTTTACCATAGCTATTTCAATTGGAAGAGTTGAGAGAACGAAAATTTGATGGATTTGCTCGAGTCATTCAAAGAGCATTCCGGAAATATTTTGCGAAGCGACAAAAGGAAAAACAAAGAGAAGAGGCAGCATGTAAGAAATGCTGAAAATCCCATTTTCCAAATTTATTTATGCATCAAAGGCTGTTTAAAAGCTCTAATAATAATGTTTTGTCCATTAATATGAGCAGCCATTGTTTTTGGACGAAAACAAAGACGAAGACACTCAATCAATCGAGCATTTATGGGAGATTACATTGGCCTTGATCATCGACCTGAACTCTTAACCTTGATTGGTCGAAGAGAAAAGGTTGAATTTTGTGAGTCAGTCACAAAGTATGATAGACGATTTAAGGTAAGAGATCACCTCTCTGGCTGAAGGGCTTGTTTTGTGGAATAAAATTTGGACTAACTACATAAAATGTTAAGAGTCACTATTTCTCTCTATTTTCTTCATACAGACAACAAAAAGGGACCTCTTTGTCACGAGTCACCGTGTCCTCTTAATTGGTCGTGAAAAATTAAAACAAGGGCCAAAGAAAGGCCTTATGGTCCCAGTCATCAAACGTGATATTCCATACAAGGATATATTCAAGGTGTCGCTGAGTACCAGACAGGTAAGAAGACTTTCCCAACCTGAACCTGTTTTTACAGTGGATCTTTGCATCATGACTTCCTCAAATTCCCAATGGAATCCAATTGGTGCATTCCTCTCTGTAATTTTCTATTTGTGTTTCGATTTTCGGTTTCAGGATGACTTTGTTGTCCTTCATGTTCGAAATACGTATGATAGTTTGATTGAGTCCACTTTCAAGACAGAGTTCCTAACAGCCCTTAGTAAAAGATTTAAGGGACTCACGGGTCAGGATTTGAGCCTCCATTTGGCTGACAGGTTACAATTTAATTATTAAACCTAATTAATTAATAGTCAGGTAGGGTCAGTAATAAAAGTTTTGTTTCGGTCCATGAACTTACAGCTTGGAGTTTTGTCTCAAAAAAGAGGGTTGGGGTGGTGGGGGCACAAGGACTCTTCGATTTCTCAATGGGGTCTCTGATCAAGCCTTTTTAAAACCCAGTGGGAAAGTCCTTAGTGTTGAGATAAGGGATGGTCTTCCCAGTACCACAAGTAAGACAATATCATAATTTGAAGTGTGATGTGTAATTTTGCATGACCTTGTTAATTCATTTGGTTTGACCTTCTGACCCAGGGCCAGGAACCGTTACCACAATCAGTCATAATTTTACCTCAAGTCAAGGACGAAATAATACTCAGAATCATCCTGCAAAACCAAACCGAAAGGTCACGAGCCCTACCCCTACCCATGTCCCATCAAGCAATCTTAACCCAACAAGTAATCCTCAAGCACATGGAATGCAAAAATTTATTATTCCACCACGACCAAATCCTGGAAATACTGGGGGTGGAGTAAGAGGAGGAGCTGGATCAATATCCCGACCTCCACCAATCAATCAATCCAGTCAAGGTCAAATTCGACCTGTCCTCCGTCCACCACCTCCACCAAGTGAACCAGCTCCACCTAATCAACCAGTGATGCCACTTGGAGGTTTTCGTCTTCCTCAACTTGGTGGGGTTCCACTGAGACCAGTGGGGAGTGTGAATAATGGGGGTAACATGTCCAAAGCTCCTCAAGGTCTCAGGTCATCCCCAGTGTCTTCATTAAATAGTAGTAATAATACTAATTCTCAAGTTCGTATCGCTGAAGCTCTTAAAACTCCAAATGCTGGAGTCTCTGGGGCAAAACGAAATAGTCTAAGTAATTCAAAACCAGCACCTGGAGCTGGAAGACCAAAACCCAAACCCAAACCAGTGACAGTCTATCCAAAATGTACAGCAATTTATGATTATGAGGCACGAGATGTTGATGAACTAAACCTTGTTGAGGGTGATGTTATTGATATCTTACAAGAGGGTACGCAATTAAAATTATGAAAAATATTTTTACAAGGCAATAATAAATTTTGAAATTGTAAATGCTAAAAACATTGTTTTTTCAATTTAGATGACAGTGGTTGGTGGCGTGGTCGACTAAATGGACGAGAAGGCCTATTCCCTGCCAATTATATTACAAAAGTATGAATCTTGAGGTTAAATGAAATATTTGTATTACATCGTTGATGAATAATGTTCTCAAGCATTCTGTATTTTTATGAAAAATGTCAAAATTCTGAAAATTAAACCATGCATACCCCAGCCGTCGAAATTTTAATCGCATGATCACTAATATTTTTATTCTATATACCTTGAGACGGATCCTAATTTGAAACCGATAATACAAGAGTCACGAAAAAGAAATGTCATAAGCTTATATATAGTTTTGAGAAAAACTGAGGAGAAACATTATGACGAACGCAAGTTGAGTTTAAAATCATGTTTATGTCTTTGAAATCCTGGAACGATTGATAAAATACATTCAGTCGGCCTTTTTGAGGTGGTACTTAAGTTCGAGCCTAGATCCTGGATGGAACTAATTAGTTCATCTTCATCACTAAACATTTCAGAGATAAAATGTTCAAGCTGATAAGTTCTCTCCAATTTCACAATGGCCCGTGTTTAGAAAACAGCGCTATAATTTGTTACAAGCTACTGGTGACGTTATGCAGGCAGTGCAATTACAATATGTATGAAATAAAATTTTTGAATGTGAACGAACAGCAACTGCATAATCGGGGAAATTGGTGGAATTTATTCACGATTCGTATCGAATAAAAATCCTTAGAAGCAACATAAAATGATGCCATCAACTTCTTACAGGTTTCCATTTCAGGCACCATTATAGATTTGACGTTTCTTGGCTCAAAAATGACCGTAAAACAATCACAATCACAATTGACCTTTACCAATCAATAAATCATATTTAAAAAAAAAATCACAAAGGTTAAATATAGATGTGTAAAATATGTACTTTAAACTGCAAGACCTACCATTAGGTCAAGTTTGAAATGACATTCATTTTACATGCATATTTTAAACCCTACTTAACATCTTTCTCCTCGAGCATCTACAATACTTCTAATGTTCATCAAAATAATATATGTGACTTTATTTCTTTTATAAAACATTAAAATCCAGTAATCGTAACTTTTAATTGTATAATTCTACTTAAATTTTTAGAAATACTTGATCAAATCTTCAATCAACTTTAATTAATTGAAATCATTGTCACTTTATCCTCATCCTTTGGCTCATATTTCCTGAGAACATAATGA
>JAQIYE010000727.1:0-10957 GCA_034699765.1 Xenyllodes armatus
TGGAGGAGATGTCTGCTAAGGAGACCCTACTACGTAATGAAAGGTTTTTGAAATGCTCCTTTTCATAAAACTTAAATTCAATTTAAGGACAATGTAATTGTATCGCAAAGCCCCATTATCTATCATTATTCTCTGAAATGACCAAAATTCAGTTGTAAATAAATACGATAAAGTACCGTATTGTTTTAGATAATCTACAGTTATGTCGTCCATTAAAATAAAACGTTTGTCTTGATTAATGATTGATTGTTAGTAGAATAGTCAAACGGTCGAGCTTGTCTGATTTGTCGATAAAGAAAATTATGCAATATTTTTACAAGTCAGGAAGTCATATTTGTACATTTTGTATGTAGAACCAAATTATTATTGAGGCAGAAGCCTTACGATATTACATTTGACAAATACATCTAAATGCTTCTAAAATTTGCATTGATTTTTAACAAGCTCATATGTAGCCTTCTTTTGTAATACATCTCATGTTTTATCCAAATCCAAGTTCAAGGAGCCAGTGAAGGAAGCCCAAAGGATCATTACTGTAGATCCAAGTCATAATTCAATGTCACAACACAAGATCAAAGATTCTTTATATGGACACCCTGGGTTGACAGTTGACACATGGGACAATGAACTTTATAAACAATTGTCATTTTGTCAACATGTCAACTTTTTTAATGTTATCAGATGAATCTAGACTAGCGGGATCATGCTCAGAGACTGACTGAGAATAGACTCTTGCTGAAACCATATTAAGATCGAATCGAGTCGTCAAAAATAAACTCACATTAAAAACAAACCAAAAATGTTAAATAATAAAAATGCAAAAATTATGGATGATGACAATAGTACCGTGATATTGATACAGGGAAACAATTTCTATAAAAGGTTGGACCATCTCAAACCCTTAACTTATTTGACCTCAACGACTCAAACCTCAAACTCCTGAGCTTATTCCATAAATTCACCCAAATGTGACCCATTATTGTTAAATTTAATTATATATGGGTTCAATTCAAGGACCATGACACACCTCGCGAGACTTAGGTCGAGGACAAGAGGGGCTCCAAGGCCCGTCTGTGCAGATTTTAAATTACAATTAGTTTGGGTATTATTATTATTTGGTGTAGGTACTCAATTAGGTTTAGGTTCCAGTTTAGTTATTTCCACAACTTCAGATGAGACCTCCGAGTCGCTTTTTGGACAAAGGTCAAATTCTGAGGCACAAGTGAGACCTGATCCTCATCCTCCTGATGAAGACTCAATCCAATATATCTACGATGGAAAAGTCCCAGTTGACATTGGGGAACCATTTGAGGTCGACCTCAAACCAATTTCAGAGACCACATTACCATCAGCATTTAAGAATGAGTCTAGGGATGCGAAGCGTATGTATATCTGTATTTGCTTTAACCATTCATAAAATTTCCAAAAATCCCCAAAAATTGTACTGGAATTAATTCTAATTTGGCCAATAGTTATAAGCATGTTGATGATGATTCGACTCCAAAATGCTGCTTGTCCAGCAGAAAATGGGTTCAATGGAACATGTTATCCAAGGAATCAATGTCTTCAGCTGGGTGGGACACTGGGAGGGACTTGTGGAGCTGGATTTGGAGTTTGTTGTGTTTGTAAGTGCATCAATTTTCCCATTTGTCTCAGCGTGCCCCAGTAATAAGTATAACCAATTGTTTTAAAAAACTGGTTTCAAATTGTTGAATCAATCTCTTTTTGTCTAGTTCAAAAGACATGTAACACAGAATCTAATCATAATGTTACATACTTTATAAATCCGGATTGGCCCACAACATATGATGGAAGTATTGAGTGTCCCATTACGATCCAAAAAGTTGAAACTAACATTTGTCAATTTCGGTGAGGAAGCAAAATGTTCCCAATATTATTCAGTGAACCTGTAAAAACTGAGCATTGTCATGATATTTTGCAATATTTGTTTTTCCAAGGTTGGATTTTGAAGAATTTACTCTAGCTCAACCAGAGCCAGTGGATCATATTTGTGAGTCTGATGTATTTGTTGTGTCTGGAGGACGACCAGTCCCACCAATTTGTGGAGAAAATACTGGACAGCACAGTTGAGTTTACCAAAAACTTTGTAGAAATCCTGCTTGATGACATTTACTATTTTGCGAATAATGCTTAAATCTCTATTTTTAATCCCACAGTGTACATTGACGCTGGACCCTCGTCTGGAAACATTAAGATCAATATTGTGACCTCTGGAGAATCCTATGCCAGAAAATGGAGGATTAAAGTCTCACAAATCCCATGTAATGCTCAGTATCGATCTGGTGAGAGTTGTCTCCAGTATTTTAGTGGGATGTCGGGTCGATTAAAAAGTTTTAATTATGGGGATCCAATGCTCATGGGCATTGATTTTGGGATGCAATTATCGGCTCAAGAGTATAGTATTTGTATTCGAGCAGAGGAAGGATTTTGTGGGATTGTGTATGTCCCATGCCGTGATTCTTCGGATCCTGGAGGTTTGTCGAGAAATGCTCTAAAATTCGGCAAAAATAACGACCCAGGGTGACCCCATTGAATTTACCATTTTTTCAGAGGCATTTGTAATCTCTTCAACCTCACAAAATACAACAGTCCCAATGCGGACCATGACTGGGGCTGAACAATGTCCATCAGGTACGTTTTTTTGAAAAATAGAAAAATGAGCATCATTATGCGTGAAAATGAATGTTACGAAAGGGATTATGGCATTGGAAAAAACTGAGGTCCAACCTCACAAATTCCAGCATTTTGACAAGGGTCTACGAAGATTTGACCTCTCATCGATTGATTTCAGACTGGATTGGGATCAATTGTGCTACAGACACTGGCCGTGAGACTCAAACGGATTCGTCGTCGTGTGTTGATCGAATTTGTGGTGGAACCTTTTCAAGCCTCTCGGGCTCAACCTCACATTCACCAATTTATAGTAAGTGGTCGGGGCACAAAATATTTGAGGTCAAGGCACAAGGGGTCATAGTATTTTTCATTAAGGTCACATACTTGATTTTCTATTTGACAGGTTATAGTCGACCCTTTGCCGTAAGGGTTCATTTTAATGATTTTGAGATGAGTGATCCTCGAGCCCCTGATGAGATGAATCGTGGATTTTGTCTGGACTTTGTTCAACAACCATGCCCACAGTCTGGCTCTGGATAATTTATTTTTATATTTTTTTCGCTTTTTAGTAAACATACTTAAATTTTAGTTAGTTGGGGCAGGGAAAATTGAAGATTCTAATAATCGATTTATGGGGTCACTAGGATTTTGCAATTTAACAAATTAATTCCTAGTGGTTTAATAAAATATTCTTAAAAGTATATCGAGACCTTTGTTTTTGGTAGGACTGGGAGGACAGGGGCTGGCTTCGGCTTCGGGATATAAATAGTTCCCGTTCTAACAAAAATCCAATTGATTGATTGACCATAAATGATCAGAAATATGGGGTTACTTGACATGGCATTTGATGCATCATCAAGTTAAGGAAAGAAAGGATTCGAAGAGGAGTCAGGCTACTTCCCAAAGTTCACTGTGTATCCTCAAGTTTTTGAATAAAGTTTTATGTAACCCGTGCCATCTTTTTTGAACTATTCATTTCATTTTTTTAACAGTTGAAGTCAAGTATATACTATAATATGTCAAATAGTGGGGTGGGGGTATATAGTACTACATAAACATTAAATAATTATTCGAGCGAGATTGAATTAAATTTATAGTTGATTACCATACTACATATTCATCATTCATCGTTTAATTGCATATTTCAAATAGTTAAACAGAACAATAAACTTTGAATAAACTTTAAATGAAATGTCTAGCATTACACATCCATTTTTAATGCTCTACACAGTCCGTAATGTTGAACATTACCACTACTGCAGCTTTAGTAAATTATAAACGAACGGGTAAACAACGCCATTTCAAGGAAGTCCTCTAGATCTTTGGAGTCTTCGATGAGGACTCTCTATACAAATTGCAAAAATTAAGTATAAATTAGTATTGATTCTGATCGCATTGACAAATGTGAACAGGAAAATTATTGCTGTCGCCACTTACCCGTCTCCTCCACCGCCACCGCCCTTTCGTTTTTGCATGATCTGTTGGATTTGTTGCCACTGGCGGTCCAACTGAGCCTTCTCATTTTTATCATTCTTTGTAGTTTTCCTAGTTTTTCTCCCATCATTCATTTTGACCCCAAACTGGAAGGCAGCCTTTGGGAGGGCCTCCTTGTTACTCATATACTCAGAGTACTCTTCCATTGAGTCAAAGTCCCATCGTCCAACTGCTCCCTTCTTCTTCCCAGGATCCATTTTTGTGTAGTCAATCTCATCATCCGAGTCCTCCAGTGCATCGTGCATCTCCTCAAAACCAGGATAACATTCTGCATAACCTTCTGGAGCAGAGTTCATCTTTTTGACGAGTCTCTGAGCTCGTGAGAGACCCCGTTGATCTTTCTTGAGAACTGAACCGAATGTTTGTTCACCCTGAGCTTTCTTTGGATCTTCTTCTGACCAGGCTTCTCGATCTCGTTTACGAATGCTCTCACCAATCCCCCTGGTAGGGTCTGTAAGGACAACCTCTTGGTCTTCCTCACGAGATGATTTATCAAAATATGGTTCTCGTTTGTCCCTGTTCCTCCTTGATCCCTTGTCATCTCGACTGCTCCTGTATAAACAGAACATTAAACCATAGGTCTTAGTGCCGTTGCTCACTTTACCATGTAAAACCTTTTAATTTGCCAATTGCAATGCTGATGCTAATTGCCTAATTGTAATAACTGTAATTACCTGGAGAATGATGGAACATAGTCACCGATATTATCATAAATTGAGTCATCCTCATGCCTGCTTGAGTGTGGCTAATTAACAACAGAGAACAAAATTGTCAAAGTGGCTGCAAAAAGTAGTAAACTTGTATATAGGAACGTAACAAACCTTTTCATCCCCACGAACGGGTTTCCCATCCTTCGTTTTTCTGTGTTTCTTAGAACTTTTCGATCCTGAACGAAGATACGAAAGGATTTGGGCCAACTTGTTGATGACAATGTCATTCGTAGTAAGAGTCGCCTGGCCCTAAAAATAAAAATATAAATTATTGGGTTAAAACAAAAATGCATACAAAATACAAACCAATTGTTAGAATAAAACTAAAATATACAACAAATAATTCATTATTACTTCAGTATTTGGAACATCAGCTTTACTCCGGATTAGAGTTGTTGGAATATCGCTCTCAGCATACTCTTCCTCCAAGTCCATCACAAATGCCATCCGACCAGGAGCAAATAATTCATTTCTTTCCGGAATCTGTTTTTGAAAAACGGCACGATATATATTTCTTCCAAATTTTGTCCTAAAACCTCCAGCCTCTGAAGCGTCTCCAGACTGTGGAGTAGGTTTGGCTGAAGCGGAAGAGTCCTTCTTGGTCTTTTCCTCAACAGGAGCATTAAGTTCTGCTTCCTCTTCACCCTCTTCCCCTAAGGTTTCCAACTCACTTCTAATCTGTAAAGTTCAAGTTTGATTTGACAAATTAGTTGACGTTGACATTATCGATAAACAATCAAACAGGGGACCAAAATATTGATGCTGCTGTTACTTTCTGCAAAAGAGCATAGTCAAGACCCTTGACCAAATGAGTATGTTCCATGTCACCACCCAAAAACTTGGATTCTTGGATAAGTTGTTTTCGTCGTTCAGCTGCATCGACATTTCTAAACAAAGAATTAGATCCAAAGTTAGCATTTTGGTTATTCTACCAAGTTCATAATCAATGAAGCTTCAAAAACCGTAAAGAAACTCACGCTCTAAAATCAGGAGCCATGGCACGGTATGCTCCTTGAGCCGAAATTAAATCTTCTTTCCCAGCCTCTGGTGCTCCACCATCACGCCGCTCCTTGGCTCGATCCCGATACCTTTTACGTAGTTCTTCCATTTGTTCATCTTCTTCCTTTTTAATTTTTGAATAAAATTGTTTCTTCTTTCGACGTTGATCACCCTTCTCCTTATCATGATGATGTCGTCGAATAGTTGAGTCTCCTCCTCCTCCTCCTGAACGAGTTGACTCTGACCCATGTCCACCTCCTCCACCCAAAGATGATCCAGGAGTAGCTGGAACAGCAAAGGATGATGAACGTGGTTCAGTAGTAGTAGCACTGCTGGAGTGACCCGTGGTAGTTGAGGATGATGATGACCTTTCTCCAGGATGACGAGGGGTCATAAAGATTTTACGAAAGTCTTCATTGGTCAATTTTCTGGAAATGTAAAATATGACCTTTAGTTTGTACAATTCGGGAATTTAAATTAAAAACAGTGCTTAAAATAAATATAAGATATACCATAGGCCCTTACTTTTCCGTTTCGTAACTCATTTTGATGCCAAAGCTCTTTGTTGGATGTTGGAGCTGTTCAGGTCAAAGGTCATACACCTATCAAGGTGAGGTCAGGTCAAAGGTCGAGGTCAAGAACTACAATATTTTTAGTTTACTTATGACAGAACGAGTTATTTTACAGATTTCAAAGGAGGCGCGACTCAAATCCTTTGAATTTTACCCATTTGATTTGAAAATAATATTGGATTCTTTAACAGATGTGGATTGGAATTTTGGGAGTTCCAGCCAAAGTCAAGGTCAAGGTCGAGGTCAACTGGAGCCGACAGTTCAAACTTCACATGTAAGATATATGCTCAATTCTGTGAATATTTTTCAAAATTAGGAATACGTTTTTTAAGACTAATAAGACACTGTCCGTGTCTTTCAATCGATTACATGTAAATCAAATTCATTTTGTCATACGACCATATTGCAGGTCGAGGTCAAGGTCAGAGCTCCCATCCAGTTCAAGACCTACGAAAGGTTACCCTTAGATTCAATAGCCGTGGATTCCTCGCCTGGACAAGTGTGAAGTGATCGTAATACATTCCGCATCACATGCACGGATGATATGACGTGACCCCTAACCCATAAAAATGAATTGAAGGGGGCTTGGATCTTACCATTTGCCGTTACCATTACAGATTAATTTGACCGAGAATGGGCTCAATGAACTTTGGCTGCTACTGCTATGCTGAGTTATTTAAAACCACTTGAATAACATCTAATCCATTGCATTAGGAATGAAATTCTAGAGATGATTTTAGGACAATTCTCGTAGGCTTGACTGAGAAACCCACCGGCGGATAATTTCTTACAGTACTTGTCTGAACCCTGAACCTAAGTATTGAGATTCACATATATAAACGATTTCACAATGAGAGTCTACCGACATGACCTATCAATTTGGTAAGGCGAAAACTGAAAATATTTAATGGTTAATAACTATAACTGTAGAATCTTCTTAATGACAAGTATTTTTTTAATTCTAATCTATTTGCTTCACAGTTTGTTCCTGATTATTACAATGGGAATTTTCCTCATGGTGTCATCCGTTTTTACTGGATCAGGATCCGAGGCTGACCTGACAAAATCATCTTGGATTCGTAGGCTGTTTCAGAACCTCTTGGGGTACTGTGCAGTTTTTGTTCCAGGATTCTTGATCATTAAATATGTTCATAAAATCAGTTACATTGACATCCAACGTAAGTTTAACTAGTAACTTCAAACATTCAAACTTCAAATCATACTCCTCCAAATTGTAGGTTCTCCATTTTTGCTGATTACTTTGTTTTGTTTTATATAAAATCTTTTCAGAAAAAGGATATCTTTGGCCTCTCATTCGCCAATGTATTTATGGACAAGACGGAGAGTTGATCCCAACGATTTCGGAGAAACCAGGAACGAGCAAATCAAGTAGTGGTCCTGGTGGCTCATCATATGTGACTCAATCTGGCTTTATTTTGATGTTCTGTTTTGCTGGACTTCAATTCAGTTACTTAACATGGGGGCTACTTCAAGAAAAAATTATGACCCGAAGTTATGAAGGCTCTAAATTCTCAGACTCTCAGTTTTTGGTGTTTGTCAATCGAGTGTTTGGACTCATTATAGCTTGGTCCTATGTGAATTTTATTGAAGCGGAATCTCGAAGTAGATCTGCAAAGGTCCCACTTTATAAGTACTCTTACTGTGCTCTCACTAATGTGATGAGCTCATGGTTTCAGTATGAGGCCCTCAAGTTTGTCAGCTTTCCTACCCAGGTTTGTAACATTCAAAATACTCAAATGTTATTGAAGTATGAAGCTTGGGGTGCCAGTGTTGATTGATTATTGTTGTACAGGTCCTGGCCAAAACTTGTAAAATCATTCCAGTCATGCTGATGGGGAAAGTGATCTCGAACAAAAGCTACGAATTCTACGAGTACATCACAGCTATTCTCATTTCACTGGGAATGATCCTATTTATTTCTGGGAGCAGTGATTACATCCAAGTGGGAATGGCTACCACAGACTCGGTTACTCTAGTTGGAGTCTCGGGTCTCCTCATTCTAGTCTTATACATGGTTTTTGACTCGTTTACTTCCAACTGGCAAAGTGAACTGTTCCAGACGTATCGAATGTCTTCGTTTCAAATGATGGCAGGTGTCAATCTATTCTCACTCCTTCTGACCGGGGTCTCACTTTTCCAGCAGGGTTCCTTTGGGCAGTCTACAAAATTTTTAGCAGAGGTATGTTCATTTTCGTAATTTCATGGAATGGGTATAGGTTTGATGTTTTTGTCTGAAGAATGATGGGTGACAATTATTATTCTCTTGTGGTTTTTCAGCATGGAGATTTTGCACTGGATTGTCTGATATTATCAATCTGTTCTGCCATTGGACAGTTGTTCATTTACTTCACTATTGAAAAGTTTGGTCCTGTTGTGTTTACAATTATCATGACAATTCGACAGGTATCTACAGCAGACATCTTACGGAATATTCGAATTTCACTGTGTGGCCATTGACCTCTCACATTGAACTCTAATGTATATTTATCTGGGTTCATGTAGGCTCTTGCAGTGGTCCTGTCGTGTATATTTTATGGTCATCCAATCAGTGGTCTCGGGATCCTTGGGGTCCTCCTCCTCTTCCTAAGTATTTTCCTCCGGATCTATTGTTCATACCGCATGAAACAAATCAAGACCAAAAAGTCTCTTACCACTACAATTACGTTGTCTTCCGGTTCGACTGTGAAAATGTGAAGGAATTGACTAACCTTAACCTGAACTTGCATGATCGATCAAACAGCATCTCCAGGACACTTTTTTACTTCAAAGGTTTTCCAATCTTCCAAACCTCAGCAAGTAATATATGTGTATTATTAATGTGCTTATGGCTTGGTCAGTGAGTGATCTGAAATTCAAATTGTTTCACAAATTCTAAGATCAAATCTTATCGGCTATCATATCAAGATCAAATTGTTGTTTTTAGTAATCAATAAAGTTCTGTTTTAAGTTTTAATATATGTTCGTTTCATAAAAGCGAGCCCTTGAGTCCAAAGATCAAAGGAATCAGAAAAAATCTCCTGTAGCGTTTAAGGCAAGGAAAGAGTCGAACGAATCCTGTCGATTTAAACATTTCATTTTATGTAAGAGACCTTATTTGTACAACCATTTTCTTAAAAAAGTCTAGACTCGAACTAAATCTATTTTGACCTAGCTTAATGATAAGAACTTACTTAACTAAAATATGCAATTAATTTAACTAAAACCAAAACCCCAACTTATAAGAAATCACATTCAAGGACTTGGCTTGACCTGACCTGTCCTCGGGTCGCCAATACAATCATCAGCGACAGCGACCGTAAACCTCTTTGAGATTCTATAGATGCCATTTTTCGTGTGAACAATGATAAATATGTGTGGGTCCCAATAGCTTATAAGACTTTGTCAACACGTGGCAGAGGCCGGGATCCAAAAAAGTGTGAAAACTCGAGTGCGGATGGAAACTGGAACCTGGAACTACTGAACTGACTGGAACTGGAGCCGGCTGGAACTGAAGTCATACCTATTACCTCATTAATTTTAATTGCAAGACAGCATACACCACAAGGTCAGGGTCAAAGGTTAAATAATGAATAAGAATGCTCTCATCAGTGATTTCTGGACAAGTCTTCCGACAATGTCTCCTCTTCCTTGGATTCTTCTTCCTTCCAATTTTGGTTCAACTGTTTATGGGAATCGAGTACTCCTTGGACTACCTTTGGACGATTTGTTGGGAGACTTTAGATGAGCCTTTGGTTTTTGATTTTATTATCGGTAAGGTTTACTACATGTATTAAAATATTGTCCCAAGGTCATCCTAAAACCATTGTTTTTTAAAATTTCCCAGTGGGTTCAGGGACTGCAGGGGCAGTCCTCGCAAATCGTCTTTCAAGGAATAATAAAGTCCTACTCCTTGAGGCTGGAGGAAGACCAAGCTACTTTCATACGATCCCAGGATTTGCAACACAGATCGTTCAAGGTTCAGACTTGACCTACCAATCGATCCCACAAAAGTATTCTAGCCTTGCTAAACCAGACCGGGTCACAGAATGGAAATATGGTCAACTCCTTGGTGGAACAAGTAATCTCAACTACATGTTGTATGTTCGAGGGAACCCTCATGACTATGACAATTGGGCTAATCTGACCAATGACCCAGAGTGGTCATATAAAAATGTATTGCAATTCTTTAAGAATAGTTTGGATTACGATGGGGAATTCAAAAAAAATGGTAAAAGGTCAATTTATAAAGTTTTATAGGAATTTGGTGATTATAGCTTGCCAGGAACTGATGATATGATCAATTTTCATTTTTCAGCTCATAATTATGGAGGGTCACCTTATGGATACTACCATGTAGAGTCAGGAAATTGGAAAAATATGTACGAGGATTTTGTAGCAGCTGGAAGGGAATTTGGGTTTGAGGAAAAGGATGTGAATGCTCACCAAAGCTCAGGTGGGCGTGGGCACTGGAGCGATTAGCGAATTTAGTTATATTATTATGTATACCCTGTTATTTACTTTCATTCAGGCTTTGGAAAACTGGAGGTC
>JAQIYE010000728.1:0-10949 GCA_034699765.1 Xenyllodes armatus
TGGGGTCAAGGAAGGTGCTAGGGCCCTTTTTCTTGTTATAGTCATGGGTCATGGATGCCTTGTTTTTATGTCGTGACATTATTATCGTATTTGCTGTTACACTTAATTACATTACAAACCAGACAGCAGAGTGGATTTAGTACAATCGACGATAACTTGACTAACTCAGTAACTCTTCACTAAATTGACAAGTTTACACAGTACAATTAACATCTAATACATATATATGCATGAGTTTTGAACAAAACATATATGTATGTATGTATGTAGTCGTACTAGACTACAATGTAGTCTAGTACGAAGCTGAGATATTTTGGTCAAATATGCTTTCTCTCGTTTGGTTGACTGATGAGAATGTCCCTTACCTCTTAAATGTGTCGTGCTTTAAAATAATCCATTTTTACAAAATTACAAATTCCAAAAGACTAAGGTTTTATTGTGTATATGTAGATGTATTCGTATGGAAATTGGAAACATGGCCAACTGTCGCTTGGGATATCGCTGCGAGCGAATGAGGATTTGGAATTTGAATTGCAGAGGGATAACGGATAACTTAACTTGGATTTACATTTTGGACAATTTGTTTGGGATTTTTGGAATTGGAAAAATGGAAAATCATTTTACAAGTTCAAAACAAAAATTAGTTTTTTTGGACTCTTGGCTTGGCTTTGAAAAGGGAAAAGACAAAAACAAACATTGGAACTCAGAGAGGAATCGGGATTAAATAAAATCTGGAAAAATGGAGGAACCATAGAAAATTCTCTCGACCGAGAACTTCCTAGAACCCTCCTACTTTTTGGAGTCAGGGACCTTGACATGAGCTAAAAGTCCTCCTTGACCTTCTTGAGGAAATGACCTGTGACCTTGAGAGACACTTAAATCATGAATGAATGAGTGCTGAGGGAACATACATGACCATTGTTGTGGATTCTCTCAAAGTCCATGGACAGAGTAAAAGGAAAGGAAGGATAAAAGGACAAAGGACATTCAGGAATGGAAATTGGACAGGAACAGGATTCAGATTCAGGAAGGACTTTTAACATGTAATGAAGGAACTCACTTATAGTCTTTGTTGTTTTCACCCTTTTCTTTTTACCCGTCGAACGACTTTTGTTTTTTCCAAATTCTGAAAATTTCGAACCATTTTCTTTAAAATTTTTTGAAAGGACGACAAAGGTAACTCTTAATTGTCTCCTGGCTTTTAGCTAAAAGGTACCCAAAGGTACGGCTATCTATATCAGGCTGGCTGTGCATTGGAACTGGAACGAGCTGGCCAAATTGAGGACAAAATTTTAGTTTTTTAAAAGGAAAGAAATAGGAATCCAATAAAACTAAATCTTAAACCTCTCAAATTCTTTTCAGGCTTCTCAACAACCTCACTCAAGAAACATGTCTTATCGTGGTGATCGTGGTGATCGTGGTGGTGGTGGTGGTGGTGGTGGTGGTGGTGGTGGATCTGGTGACGACTGTCGAATCTATGTTGGAAATCTTCCTCCAGACATTCGAAACAAGGACATTGAAGATTTATTTTACAAGTTTGGAAAAATAACTTTTGTTGAACTCAAGAATCGTCGTGGACCTCCATTTGCTTTTGTAGAATTTGAGGATCCAAGGGATGCTGAGGATGCCGTTGCAAAGAGGGATGGTTATGATTATGATGGATACAAACTTCGAGTTGAGTTTCCTAAAGGAGGACGAAATGGGAATTTTGGACGTGGGGGTCGTGGAAACTTTGATCAAAGGAGGAATGATGGAGGAAGGAATGTTCCCAAGAGGAGGTCACAGTACAGGGTCATGGTGACTGGTCTTCCCTTGAGTGGAAGTTGGCAAGATCTAAAGGATCACATGAGGGAGGCTGGAGATGTTTGTTATGCTGATGCATTTAAGGATGGAACAGGTGTTGTTGAGTTCCTTCGAATGGAGGATATGAAGTATGCTGTTAAAAAGTTGGATGATTCAAAGTTCCGTTCACATGAGGGTGAGACAGCTTACATTCGTGTGGCAGAGGATCCAAGTGGTGGAAGTGGTGGTGGAGCTGGAGGGGCTGGAGGAAGTCGTGGACGAAGTTACAGTCGAAGTCGTAGTCCAAGGGGAAGATCCCCAGTGTCAAGGAGCCGATCCCGATCCCGTTCCTTTGGACGTCACTAAAAATATAAACGGTTGGTGGTCATTCATAGATGGAAAAAAGATCCCTGAATTAAGATGAACACTGAATGAACATTTGGATGACCTCTCGACCTCTCTGGACTCTGGACTTGGACCTTGATTTGATTGTTTTGGAAAGTTTTTTAGTTAAGGCCTAAACATAATTAACTTCCCTTAATCTTTAGAGTTGGATCCATTCAAAATAAGTTGCTATATATAAGTCTTGTAAGATGTCGATCATGGAAACTTGATTTGGTTTAAATTAGCTCTGCACTCTAAAAGTTATTGCTACTAAAGTAAAACTAAAAATTATATTATAGAAATCCTAACTAAATGTATTGAAAAACACATTGGCACTTCAGATGATATAAAATGGCTTAGCTTACTATGTCAAATTAGATTTATTTCACGTGTTAATGGTTAAATGTTAATGGTTAAATGTTATAAGTGCTTAATATAGTTGAATGTCCATGATTTAAGTTTAACCACGATGTATCCCTTTTAAAGCTTTCTTTAATGAATTAAAATATGTAGATTTATATACAAAATAGTTAATAGCTACTATTTATTCTCCTAAAAGGAACGTTTTTTTTTCTAAGAAAAATTTAACGAGGTTTTCCATAATGGATCATTTTTATCATACAATTTATTATTAAGTTTCACCTTGTTTGTTCAATTTTCTCATAGAAGACCACACGAACATATCTACATAACATGATGTGGATTGCAGGGCAATTTGAACTCCACACATCTTAAAGTATTGAATTGGCAGGGTTCAAAACATCCTGTTCAAAATGTGCTGTTACAATTTTCTAAAAAAATTGTATTTTGAAAATTTAGGATAGATGATTGAGGTGATTACACGTCTGACCCAAGGGGCATATTTAGCAGGGGATCAAATAGAATGTGGAATCACCTTTCGGAGTCCCTCACCTCCAGCAGATGCAAAATCTCAATGGAATGAACAGGAAGAGGTCCTTGCCCTTGCCACTGTTCAAATTTACTGTCAAGTGAGGGTGAGTTCAGCACAGGTCAATCCACCCCTTACTCCTGGTTTGAGGTCAGAAGAGGCTGCTGTGACAAATAGCCGGACATCCTTTGCTCCACTCCTTCTTGAGGGTCATCATGGACATGGTGGTGGGGGTACTGGAGGAGGAGGAGTGGCCAATCCTGGTGGTGGTGGTGGTGGGTCATCTCGAGGTTCATTTTCCGGGATGGCTGGGAGTCGAGTTGTTTCTGCGACTAAACCAACAATTCTTTTTTGTGACCTTAGACTCCTTCCTGGAGAATCCAAAACATGTGAGTGTCATCATTTAATACATAATTTTATTTATCTAAATGTATCATTTATTAATCCCATTTGTTTTTGTTTTCTAAATATTTAGTTTGGTATCGAGAGACCCTTCCAGTTGAAGGACCACCCTCATTTCGTGGACAGTCAGTTCGATACACATACAAATTAGTTTGTGGGACGCAAAGGATAAATTCTCCAATTAAGCTTCTACATGTCCCAATTCGAGTCCTTGTTCTCCAAGGTAAGCTTTACAGTATAACTAGTACCATTATTTTTGACCTCTACATCAGGTCTAGCTTAATCTTGACCTAATACCCTTTATATTTCCCCTGTAGAATTTACTGACTCTGCTGGAATTAATGGAAGTGAGGACCTCAGTCCAACAAATCCATTCCTTTCTGATCAAGGGAAAGAGAGTCATATAGACTCTGCTCTTCAGATCCTTCAAGTTGTAACCTCTCAAAGGAATCAAAAATTTTATAATGTCACCAATTCCAGGGGTCATGTTGTTAAATTTTGTACATTTAAACAAGCGTACAAACTTGGAGAGGATATTGTAGGATCACTGGATTTCTCAGAGTCGACTGTTCCATGTCTCCAGTATGCTGTTTCACTTCAGAGTACAGAGGAGGTTACACCAGAATGTCGAAAGTCCCAAGGACAAAAACCAGTTGTGAGTTCGTACACGAAATACCATGAAATGGTGATTGGATATCAACAGACCCATTTCGTCCTTCCGATTCCCCTACATGTCACCCCTAGTTTTTACACTGACCTGATTCATCTGAAATGGAGACTTCATTTTGAGTTTGTAACAAGTACAGCAAAGCCAGAGGAATTGAGTATGAGACCAAGGCAGGGGGATAGGGCTGATGATATGGATGGCCAATTTTGGCAAGGGCCTTCTTCCGTCCCCATTGAGACAATGGTTTGGGATCTCCCCATTAAACTTTATCCTAATCTTCCACTCTACTTGTCTCAAGGACTTCAAATGCAAACTAAATTCCAACAACGGATCTAACCCAATTCCTTTGTATTTTTTTAATCTGAAGAATTACAAATTTTGATGAACATCGACAATATGAAAAATAAAAATCTATTAATTTTCTTTGTGAGATCCTTTGAAAAAATTTAAACCCAAGGTGACCATCCCTTCCATGCTCTTCCCAAAATATTTCTAGAGGTGGCTAGGTCAATGAGAACGTCCACAAGTTCATCATCCGTTAGAATAGGTTTCATACAGAGGGGCCCTCGGTTATCCTTGACCACCTTGATCCAATGAGGAACGTATTCAACCTGCTGAGTCCGTTGTTGTAATAACTCTTCCAAAATTATGATGGGATTCATTCCTTTTAGTTTGTTTTTTACGACTTGGATGGGGGTCATGGGTTCCCTTCCAAGTCCGTTCTCCTCTGGATCTGAACCCAGTATTGGCTCCGAAGAAGGAGGATTGAACCAAATAAGGCTAGGTTCCGTTACAAAAACTTCAGATACCTCAGAAATTAAGTCAGCAGACTTGACAAGGGCACGCCACACGTACATCATTGTTTCTTTGAATAGCCCTGAGAAAAAGATACGAGAGTTGCAAAAATTTAGCTTATGTTTAACCTTTGACTTTAAAAAAATGTATTTGTTCAATAGTTTTATATCATGCCAGTTTCTCCATAAGGTTCCAGCAAAGCTCTGATTTGGGGTGTGAGTCGGAACGGAACAAGTTCTGGGATATAGGGTTGCTGAATTGTCCCAGCACCAAACGACCGTCCAAAATCAATTCCAACAAATTCTCCAGTCTCAAAAGAAATCAAACAGTTATCCAAATGACGATCTCCTATCCCCAGAAGCCAATGCACCATACACATTGTAGCGTAGGATCGAATCAATCTTTCTCTAAGTCCAAAATATTCTTCGAGGGATTGAACAGAGTCCTGCACATTCTTCCTACAAAGTAAAAACAGTTTTTACAATTACATTACTCCAAGGAGATTTATGACGTAGTAACGTATGAAATGATTACGTTTTACTTACTTGAGGAGATCCCGTGGCTGAAGTCCGACGACCCTATCAAACGCATTTTCAGTGTCTGCACGAGTCCTTCTACAAATACTTTGATACGCAAAATAAATGGAGTTCCTTGAGTCTGTTCCTGGACCTCCTTGAGTAATCCAGTGATCGTATTGTCTAGAACAAGGTTTGTAGTAACGCTCTGACACAGAATTGGAACTGTAAACAAGTTCCCTCATAGTCCAAGTATCCCCAATCCATTGGATTAAACCAAAATTTCTTGTTACAGGAATGACCTTCAAATGAGATTAAAATAAAAATGAAACAAACTGACAGGTTGGGGAATTCCATTTTAGATTGACCCCTTGAAAGAAATTCTTACCGAATAGGTAACGAGGCTCAACATCCTTTGTCGACAATTATTATCATTTCCAAGGATTTCATTTGAGATTTTAAATAATTGTTGGATCCTTTTTTCCCTTCTCAAATCCTCATCTTGTTTCACCAAAAAATGGTACTTTTTCCCATCGTTTCCTCTCATTGTAATTCGAATTGGACATGTCATGGAGTCCAAGAGTTTGACCTAAGAGAAGATAAAGATAATTGATTGCAAGCAATTGAAAATTAAAATCACTTAGCGTCTTCATTCGATTAATGCCTTACTGTAGGATCAAAGGAAACAATCCGAGGGTGTTGGGCTGGTTCTGGCTTTTCAAAGGAGTTGTAAAGCCCAGGGATCTCGATTTGGTCCTTCCATTGGGAGTAATGAAAGGTTGCAAGCCAAGGAGACAAATCATGGAGGTCCAGAACCTTCCTCAATTCCATAGTCCCTTTACCTCCTTTTGCCCTTGGTGAATACATATCTGTGAAGGTCAACGGATTTTTCAACAAAATTGTTCGAGGAAAGAGGTTTTAAGTTGAATTTAAGTTCAATACTTACTCTTCACGAGACTTGGATTTCGTTCTTTATCACAAAACGATCTAAGCTCACTGCAAATCCTTGAACAGTCCAACAACGCGTCTTTGTCTGATCCATGTTGCAGCAGGGCTAACTTCTCTTTCAATGTATGTTGAACCTGAGAGAAACAAAAATCGGTTTGTGAAAATGAAAACCCCGAGTCCAATGAAATCGTTTGGTTTTAATGTAAAGATTATTTACCCCATTCGCATACTCTTGATGGATCCTTCCATAAAACTCTTCATTTTCCTGAATAAATTCCAGTTTAGCAGAAAATTCAGACAGGTGTTTGGTGAGGAGTTTAGAGTTAAATAGTTCTCCATTGAATTTTTCAATCATATTCTTAAATAATATATGAGGAAGGATGATTGCGTGAAGAGAGGCCTTGTACTTTTGAAGGACCTCTGGATAGGTTCCCCTAAAATACAAAAAAGATGCACGTTGAGGAAGGGTCGCAGTCAAGGAAATGATATTAAAATAAACCCTCGTAATGACGGATATAAAGATGGGTTACATTGAGGGAAATATTTAAAATGTGGTCACAATTTAATAAAACAGCCAAATCCGGGATGGAAGAAGTGAACTCAACTTACGGTGGAAATAAGTCCGAGTATTCCAGCTGAAACGCTTGTGGGTACTCATACACAAGTCTATCAAGGATTGGTCGAAGAGCAGAGGCTAGACCTTCTTTATGCTTGTAATTTGTCACGAGTTGATCCAACCAAGGAAGGAATACCCAACTTGGAACATCCTTAACCTTTAAAGTCCAATTAACATAATTTTACTTGACATCTTCACTTTGAATTTTAACTTTATGAAACAGGATTTGAATTGGTTTAAAAAGCATACATACCTCTGCTTCAAAAATGCTCAAGTATCCTTGAGATCTTTCAATCAGAGGGAAACAACTTGGAAATAGTCTAACAGCATCATTATGCCCAGATTTTAGAGCACGAAGGAGACAAAGTAACAGTCTTTTGTTCAGAGTCTCGTCATCCTTAACCTCTGAATTTGTTTGGCCAATCGTTTTTAATAGCTGGTATAATTGCATTGAAAGGTCACCAGAGACTAAAATCGGGCCCGGGGCTCCTGGCTGGGATTGAGATAGTTCCTCCTCTCCGACGGCCTTCCCAACAGTAGTCAGGGCCGTTTGGATCACTACATTCCTTAGGTCCTTCCTTTAAGACAAAAGAAGTTACGTTCAGAATTACAGATTTAAAGTAATTGTTATAATTAAAAAGCATCAGCATTAGTTACCCATCTTTTAGAGAGAATGCCTTTGCAAGAGATTTTCGTGCGTTCCCTTTGATTGGAGTAGAATTCTCAGCTAGCCTCTGGATGAGGGTTCCTAACAGCTCACTTTGGATCCCCCACAATAATCCCATGTCCCCAACAATGAGTTTAGCTGAAGTAGCGGACATTTCACAAATAAGGTTCTTCCTAAATCTTGGTGACTAATTAATTATGAATATCATTTAAGACTTACAAATTTTTCTCCAGCAAGAAGACCACTGGGCTGCCCAATCATCAATTTGATAAGAGGACTGACATGAGGTTAGCAGGCGACACAGAGCCTTCCTCCAATGGATATCCGTGTCCTCTTCCTTTAAATCTTGAGCCTTGAGAAGGTAAGCATTCCCAACTTCAGAATTTCCACTACAAACTGCCAAGTTGACGACCCACAAGTACTGGAAAAATTTGAGCCTAGATATGTCATGTAAAAGTCTGTCCATGGTCTGAGGATTCTCGAGGGCTTCCACTGCCCCTGTGACTCGTTTCAAAATATTATTCCTGAGAAAATTAAATTAAAAATTCCGTCATCAGCTTCATAAGTAGATAAGATCACTTAAAGACCTAAAAACCAATTTAATCAGCATGATCTACAAGCTTGACTTACCTTAGGCTTACTATGATATCAGCATTTAACAGGGGCGAATGAAGGGTTTGGCATGAACGAGTCCATCTCTTTATGAGTCTCATAGTTGCTCCCTCTAAATCCTTTTCTCCATCCCTCTCCCAGGTCAATCCATCGCTCAAGACAGTTGTCTTTTGAAGTTCCAGGATTTGGCCTTCCCTTTGGGATCGCGAGAGTTGAGACAAGTTTTGGAATCTTTGGATAGCCTCATCCCAAGTTGATTTTAAGATTAATTTTGTTTTGATCCCTTCCCCCCGAAGGTAACTTAAGATCGAGAGGTCAACAGGGTATTTATCTATTAGTGCCTTCCAACCCTCTTCGTCTGACTCCAACTCACGAACAAATGTAAAGAAAGAATCCACGAGGGGATTGTCCTCAATTGTCTCATCCTCCTCAATGGCCCTCACTAAGACTTGAACTCCTGAACTAATTTGATAAGGGAGGAGTCGTTCCCTGTGTCTGGAGAAATCACAACAGTTTGTTTTGTAAATAGTCAAACCTGTTTGAAAAAATCTGCTGAAGAAAATTAAATTGAGTCTGCTGTCCTTATTACATATCATCGCTGTTCTCCAAGTAAGCATCATTTGCTTTTTTGAATCTTTCAGTCCAATCTGCCAGCCGAGCGTAGATCTAGTACAGATTAAAACAAAATCCCCAACGTCTCCTCAGATTAAGAGCTAATTCATTTTAAGGTCAAGTTCAATGATAAATAATACTCACCTTATATATCGTATCATCCCAAAAGTACATCCTCAAGAGACTAGGAGAATTGGATCTCTTTTCCTCAACATAAATTTTGGAATAGAGGGAAAGGGCTTCATCATATTTTCCTAGGGATTCCATGTACAGGGCATTCCTTGCCTTCTCAAAATAACCTTGACCCATCTCATCCCTCTGCCTGGCCTTAATATGAAAAAATACAACTCGAACAGAGTCGAAATCATCCAGTTCCTTGTAGAACTCCCCGATTCGAAACCATAGATCTGCCTCCACGTCATCAAGGAGGTCAGTAGCAGAGGGCTGGAGTCGAGGGACTTTGACTTTGTCTCTTGTGCCATCTGGGCAGGCTAATGAAAGATCTCCCTCAATTTTAAGGATCCCCAATTTTTGTAGGCCAAAGGCCCTTGCAGTCCTTGAAACCAGTTTTGCTTCAATTGGAAGGGGATTGAGGGAAAGTATTTCCAGGAGGGCTGCTGCAAATTCTGGACTCAATTCTGATCCATAATTCCTCAGAAGAGAGCTCAATTTCCCAGCTCCGGATCGAATAAATTCACCAGCTCTTTCTGAATTCATTTCTTTAAGGATGGCTGTAAAAAGTTGTGAGAGAAAAACTCGACCAAGCTTTTCATCTACTTTAGAAACCCCAGAGATTGTAGCGAGGAACTCGGAGTGTTTGATAAGAATATCTGGGATTTCACCGATTCGATAGGAACGGAGAAGTTTGACCCCGACACGTCGATCCCTTAGCTCCTCCCTCTTTCTCATTGCCGAGCTCTCTTTCTGCCTGATTTGACGTGCAGCAAAAAAATTGGACTCGGGCCGTTCATAGAATCGTTGTCTGAGGCCTGTAATCTCATCTGTAACTTTGGGTTCATTCTCAGTTGAGACGGGGTCAGGTCCTCTTCGTCCCTTATTCCCCATAATAGGGTCTATCTCCATTGGTTCGTGAGCCATTGAGCCCATCCGCCCCTCATGAACCGTTGGAGTAAAATTATAATTATCAAGGGTCATTCGGAGTAAATTCATCCCGAGAGTTCCAGTCCCCTTCCTTTGGCTTAGGAGAGAGTTTTGGACAGATTTTGGGAGGAGAGTAAAATTTTCTGAGCTTGATAGAGACTCTGCAAATAAGGGTTGGAATGAGGAGTGTCGGAGACGCCATGATGAATCCAGATGGTACTCCTGAGTAAAAAAGGCCAGTAATTTTAAAAACACAACTGGACTGGATTAACAGAACTAATTGCAAACTTACTATTATAGTAATCCCACAACTCACCTGAAAAGGAACTTCATCCAATGGCCGATCAAATATAAGTTTGTTGTAATCAGGAGATGATGAACATCTTCGAATGATCAGATCCAGCATAATTGGAATAGCCTTCGGATCATCTCCAAGGGTCTCCATAAGTTCCAGGATTAGCTCGGGAGAATGAGTCCAGTATTTTAGATTCTTGGACCAAAACTCATCTACTATCTTAACCACTTGTTCTTCTGTGTCGCTGAATAGTCGAATAAATAGTTTTTCAGCCCGGTTGGCTATCCCATTCTCGGGGCAATGACCACTAAAATTAAAGTAAATACAAATCTCAACTTTTGCAATTCAAAACATTTGAGCAGTCAAATTAAAAAAAACTGTAAACAACTTACCCTAATTTTGTATAAAGAATAGATACAGCTTCAGCATATCCAGCTCGAACAGAACAACTCCTGGAAAGTTCAGCTGATGAAGTCCATCTCATGAGTTGCATCATTCTCTTTTCATTCCTGGATGACTGGAGGAGAAACCGAAAAAGATCCACACAAATTTTTCTTTCCTTTTCATCCCTGAAAAAATTAAAAGATTAACTCAAATCCGAAAAGCCCTTGGGGAATATGCAATTTTACTACTATACAAGTTTGGGTAAAAAATTCTTACTTTA
>JAQIYE010000729.1:0-10944 GCA_034699765.1 Xenyllodes armatus
CAGACATTTCATTACATTAGAAGTCGCATATGCGTTACAGATAAACAGACATTAACTTCATTAAAGTATTAGGGGATGGTTGATGTTGATGTCTGTAAGTAAGGGCCTCCAACAGAGAACCAGATGAATATTGAATCCCTGGAAGCATTATTTTAAAATCTCCATTTCTTGATTTCTCTGAATCTCAATTGAATGACAAGAAGACGGAATGTAGAAATCAAAAGTTGTAAAAGTGTATCTACTTTGTATCTATTTGATGATCCCATCAGTTGCCGTTACCCTTTGCTTTCACTGAAAAAAAAATCAAAAGGAAAAGTCACGGGCTAAGCTATGGGTGGGATGATTGAATGGAAAGCAACAAAAAAAAATTTGAAGTGTGTAAGAGAGATGTTTTATTTTTTGGCGAGATTCCATATAGAATGAAAAATGACTTTTTCCTTTAAAAACCCCCTTCTTGTCGTAAATGGACATGTTGACTTGACTGACAATGACAATACGAATGACTTTGAGATTTCTCTCAAGAGGAAATAGACAACAAGAGAATGAATTGTATTATTTTATAATGGATAAAAATATAAATGCCACGAGGTGGTCGGCAGTGGAGGAATTGGGATTTTTGTACAATATTCATATAAGATCCATCATATATTTCATAATTTAGGTATAAGGTCAAAGGACGCCACTTTGAATTTTTTGACACTGTTTAGGGGACTTTTTTAGACTCAAGTAAATATTCCTCTGGTGTGGTCCGCTACCGTTACAATTGACAATAGAATTTTTGAATCAGTCCCATGTTTAAAAGTAGAGTAAAAGTCCTCAGAGAATGGTATTTGGTAAAGACCTTGAGTTATATTTTTTGTACAGATCCGAGAGATCTGATTCCGATCCGAGAGATATAAAGCCATCAAAAATAAAAAGTCTGTTAATACAGTATATATATATGCCTCATGTTTATGTAACAGAATTATTATAGAGACCATATTATTGGTCCGGAATTCGTATATACTCTCTCAAGATCAAAAATCATTTATTTGAGCATTTAATGCTCATGAATCATGAATTTTCTATTCCCGCACGCTGGAAATTCTTTAGATGTTTTCTTAACTTGACTAGTACTCAAATATGATCAGAGTGACATTTTATGAAAGCATGCATGTATCTATGTATACAGATATATAGATAAAAATATAGCGTTTTGGAGGACTTTTTGAAACAGATCGAAATTTCTAATAAAACGACTTATAAATTCTAATTCGATTTCATAATGTTTTTGTTGACGCTGGCCGCAGATCTGGACTTATGGTTGACCTTGGTGCGTGTTGCAAAACTTTTCACGTTTGTGAACACATGGCGATAGATTGTAGCATTCCCTTCTTTGTAACTTTCTTCTTTTTGGGTCACTAACAAGTGGTCAACAGAAAAATTTTGCTAAATCATTACAATTTTGACCATTTAATACAACGGGAAGAAAAGCCGGAGCATTTAGTTTAGAAATCATTTTAATGTTTCAGTAAAACAGTTCTTTTAATTTTAAAATCCTGACCTGCATTTTAACCTTCAAATCATTTCGATTATCCAGATTCCGGTCATGATTTTGGTTTTCCTCCTGGAAGTAATAATGCCGGAGGTCTTAACAAATTCGGGGTTTTTAGGCAAGAAAAAAGACTGAACAAGAGAAGGCTTTTATGAAAGTTGTAAAATGGAAAGAAAATGAGATTTAGCTTCTGGCATTATGAGAATCTCAAAATGAGAGCTGGATTTGATTTGATTCAAATCGATACTGCACATAAGCTAGATACTTTGTTGGGGTAAAAATTATTTGAGGAAAAAAACAAAAGGAAAAGAACGTGTTCCCTCTGAATGAAATGAAAGAAAGTAATTGAATCGAGCAGACTTTTAAAAATCTGTCAAAACAACTCCGGATTAGTTTTTTGATTTCTTAATTCAAAAATAAGTTGAATAGATTTGTCTTGAAAATGCTGAAATATGGTAATTTAGCTCAAAATCCAACCATTTTCATTAAACAAATGTCGCTTTAAACTGTGCAACTTCACGAGCTTTTATGCCAAATCCACAAACTATTGAAAAATGCCTTACCTAAGAATTTATGAAACTCCATTTTCTACATTCCTACATTTTATAGCATACAACCCTAATTTTTTTCTAATAACTAAATTTTGCAATTTGTAAGCCCTAAACCGAGTACTGAAACATAAAATAGTGAAAGTCGAAATTGCGTCCTCTGAAATTCCATTTTATCCACCAGACCACCAAAATAGTTGTATCTTTTCTTCTCATAGACATGATATGATAGTGTCACTGACAAGAAGAAAACGTCTCAATGAGCTCAAAATGAAATTTTTTTATTTGAGTTTGAACTAAAACGGAGAAAGTCTTTTCATTCCAATTTCACTTTCTCCTTTAAATCACTATACCATACAAATGGCATGGAGAAAGCATACTGGAAGCCTTTCAGCTTGGGACTAATTATATGAGTCATTCAAAAGAATCTAATAAATTTGTATGGATGTCATGTTTTAGGTTAGTTTAGGATTTTTCCCCCGTTCGTCTTTGGCTTTTTTTAAATAATTTTTAGGAGGTTCTCATGCACTCTGTTCAAAGCTTTTCGTGGAAAATTTTAATTATAAGTGTACCATATATTTTCTCGGAAATTCCACAATACTTTTATTTGACATTTCCCTTTGTAACTACACGTGGGATCAGGTTTGGAGAAAGTCTCATTTTTTGTTTTGATTTGGAATTTGTTTTTGACAAAAAATAGTGATGAATGACAACCAAGAGAAAATATTTCCTTTATAAGATCATTATCTGTAGAAGTTTTTTAGTGCTTCTATCGGAATTGATATTTCTATATACTAGTATAAAATTTTCATGAAAAAAGTTATTTTCATGAAGCCTTAGTTTTTTTAAACTTATAATTTTTAGCATAATTGCCTCGTGTTTAGCATTACATAATTCAAGAAATTACATAATAAATTTAAGGATCCCTTCAACTTGATTCATTTGCGAGGGTTCCTATGTTTCACTAATAATTAATTTAACAAGGGATTAAGTCAAGATTTTAAGCCCCCAAGTGGCCTTTCTCGAAAAATCAAAGTTTTTCTCTGCTGACTTTGCAGTACAACAGATTTATAGTACTCGAGCCAAGGCCCCATAATAATGACTTTTGAGAATTCTGATGCAGATCCTCTGAGACTATGAGAAATTTTTGAAAGAAAATGTATGTAAAAGCTGACCCTGAGATTTGCCAAAAAGTTATTTTTCTTTACAGTTTGGCATCTGGTTCATAATATGGTAATTTTTTGTAATGGAGGTTGATCCAAAACTCGTGCAGAAACTTTAAGTTTGAATACTTTTTGATTCTTCAGGTGGGAATTTCTAGTTTCTAAAATTCGAATCCAAATTTTACTAATATTTAATGAAAAAGTTTTTGTATAGACTTTTGAGGGATGCTCCGACCGGATCGGATTCAGATTAAGTCAACATTTTTTTTGGTCGACTTTCAGTCCAAGTCCAATACGATCCGGACTTTATGAACGATGAGATTTTTTGCATCTGCTCTGACCTTATCCCGTGGTGCCTAACTTTCAACAATTTTAAGATCAAAGATTTTACTGTAAGGGAACTTTAAAGTCACACGCATTATATCACATCAATTTTTATATTTTCTAAATTTTAATTAGTTGATTGAAGTGGTTAAAATATTTTTGTTTTTCCCTTCGTGTGGTTAAATACAGACCTTCAAAGCAACATTTAATTCAAACAAAAATCAAAATTCGTAGAATGAATCCAACTTGTTTTCCGTTCCTTTGTTACTCAAAATTGAATTTCGTTCAAAGAAATCATTTACCCAATTGATTCAACGATCCAGTTCAAACAGTAAACACACCGGAAGTTTACGTAAATGGACATAAAATAATTAAAAACTCATCTGACTGGAAAATCCAAATCCAAAAACTCAAAAACAGATTTTGTAATTTCAATTGCAAATCCGTCTCAAAACTCCCTTGAACTTTTATAAATACCAATGCCATTTAAACTAACGATTAGATAACGTTGATTGGATTTGCGTCGTCAGTTTCGACTAAATGAATGAGATGTATTTTAACGATCATCAAAGATAAAAAATGCAAAGCATTTCCTGACCTATATATCTGTTGTCTCCTGACTTATCGTATTCATTTCAATTCTGTTCTATTGAAGTAAGTACATATGTCTTCTCGTCCAAGTCTATAGCCATCCAGCCCAACATCAAATCAAACGGGAAATGGTGAAATTTAATTTAGGCTGAAGCATGATTGACCATGATCATCATCACCGACAACCACCAAAAGGTTCCTGGAGGCAAAAGCTCTGTGAACTTCACCTTGTCTCAATGTCCATTCATCGGAATTCCATATGGATGAACTCTCATTCATGACGATGATTACTGGAAGTTTTTCGGGCTTGTTGAGCACGTTGTGTAGGTTATTGTGTTTACACTAAAAGACTATAGAGAGTGTTTATTCATAAGTGTAAGTATTTCAGGGGTGGGACTCATCCTGAGGCCTTGTGGGGCCATGACATGTCTGACCTTCAAATTAATTTAAGTTGCTTTGATCCACCCCTGACCCCTGTCCTGTTCACTCATGTCATGTCTCATTGATTTTCTTCTTCTTACCTTGACCATACATGGTTGATTTGCTTTTTGCATTGTATTGTTTTTTTTCTCAAAAATTGAATCGATGACGTGGGACGTGGTTTGGGTGGAGATGTTAAGACAGTTGCCCTTGTATCTCTTGCAATTTCCAGATGATGATATGATGCACCCCATTGAATAACAAATTGGGATCACGAATGATTGAAAATAGACCTTTTGTTCATCCTGTAGATCCTAAAATTCCCGGATATGAGAAAAGTTTATTCGGGAGCGTAGATTTTCATTTTCTTACATTTACTGGTTTCAATTCAAGTTAGGTTGCAAAATAGTAAAATAGGCTCATAAAGCATTTTTTGAAGGTCCATCACCATCTTTTTTGTAGTTTGGACCTGAATCGACGTGATTCATTTTTTGATGAACTGACACAAAACATACTAAAGATAGCTGTAGAGGATACTGCTATTTTGTGATTGAATTACTTTGAAAACATCAAAAGTTTTTGATGGGTCATTTATCATGTCCCTGACCAAAAATATCCTTGAAAATTTACAAAAAAAAACGGAAATCATAATCAATCGTCATTTGACTTGACCTGACCTGCTGGCCTTTAGAGAAAAAATGTCATAGAACAAAATGTCTGTTTTGCAAACAAGAAGGATTAATCCAAAACGATAAAATGCTGAAATGAACTAAAAATCTCTTGAATGGGCATTTCATTCTAAAAACAAATAACCTTAGTTTGTCACAAAAAATAAATGTTGTGTAGTCAAAATGTAAATAAACTTGTAGATTTTACAGCTTCTGATGGCAAAGACCTTGAAATAAACATCGTCTGCTGCCCTTTGATTTCATTCTCTGGAGGATAAGGCCATGCGTGGGGGCACTGTTTTTGTTTTTAAAGGCAGAAAATAGAATGTAAGGTCCTAAAAAATGTTGGAACACTCATAATAATTGGAAAATATACACAAAAATAAATTGGATAATAAATTGTCATCATTATATCTAATGTTATATCTGCGAAGGTTTGGCTTGGAGTTAGGTGATAGGTGGAAGGTCATTACGGGTCAAAAAATAGCCAACGGCTAATCTGAGTTGACATGTTCAATGAGCCAGAAAACCTATTTTATATTTCCCTGAGGGACTTGGGGATAAAAAATCGTCCGTGTATGGCTGAGCACGTATTTTTGGTCAAAAATTCCTGTCCTGCCTAAGGAGTATCCTTCAGGTCCTCCTCTTTCTCAAGGTCTTAAACATCAGGAATACCTAATAACTTTTCAGTTCAGGAAGGTCAAAGATGTGTTATTTCTCCAGCATATTTTTAGATGGTCCTCCGTTCTATAGCTCGAGGGGGACATTATTGGAAAGATATTAAGAAGATTGTGAAGGTAAAAGGCTGACTTTTTCCCAAATGTGGTTGTCACTCTTAAAGACTCAACTCGGACTCGAAGTAGCTTGAAATCTCAAAACTTACCTGCTAAAGATCAGTCTCAATTTAAAGTGATAATTAGGACTCACTCAGAATCTGAATATGTGACTCAACGAGAAAGGGAAATGGCATTAATCTAGATTACTCGGACTCGGGCTCGGATTCGAGTCAAAGAGTCGAAAGCGGGTGAGATGCTATGAGTGAGAAAAGGGATTAACTGCATCTTATTACACAGACGATGCTGGCCAAGAATATCAAATGAGCTGATTTGATTTAAATTTTACGCTGACAAAATAATAATGTTCTTGAGCTTGAGCTGAGTTATACTTGTAAGTTATTGGTTAAATTAAATCCCTCATTCATGTGCATGATTATGCATACGATGACCCTCCAATTAATTAAAATTAGATTTTTGGATCAGAGAATGCTCTTTAATAATGGGATAATAATGGTTAAATCTAGAAATTAAATTCGCATAATTTAATCACTCATTCAACATCTGTCAATCAAAAGGGTGAGGTCAGGTGACTGACCTCAAAAAACGACTTCATTTATCTTAAGAGATTAAAGGCCATGAGTAGAATATTAATTTTTTTGAAGTTGCTTGAAACATGTTTCTGGACAGGCAAAAATTGACTTTAAATGAGAGCAAATATCAAAACTGTGTTTTAATTGGCAGAAACATTAAGTGAAAATATTTGTTCCATTTGAAATTTACACAATTTTTTTCATGATTTTTCAGAACGTGTTCCTTCCAGTTGAAGACTGTTCCAATATTTTTGGTGAGAATTTTCGCGATGAAATCCGTGACACTGGACTCAATGTGACATGTCTCTTCCATGCCCCAACCCTCACAAGAGGGGCTGTGATTCGAAGTTCGATCCTCTCTGTGATGGCCCTCCTGTCCCTCGTGGGGAATGTGGCAACAATGTACAGTATTCATAAGTCGAGGAGACGGAGGTCAGGTCATATTTATACCCTCATCTACCATCTTTCTGTGGCTGACCTTTGTGTTACATTTTGGTGTATGTTGGGAGATGCTGTATGGTAAGTCAGTCGGTTTTATGAGGGATTTAAAGGGCAAAGACAGACCCAATTTGATGTCACTATCATAGTTTGCGTGTAATCTCATTGGCTTTTTATTGATGGATGACAAGGACACTTATTTGTACAATTTACGAGGGTTAATTTGCAGAAATTAGTCGCATCATGTCATTGTATTGACTTAAGATCCGTCGAAGCAAAGGAGTTATGACGTATGTATGTGAGCGTTATATAGTAATCGCTTGTTCTTATTCAGGGGTGCTCAACTCGGATCGTGACAATGATATGTGTCGATCTTTATGAATACAATTCTGTCCTTTGTTATCTCATGGGATAATAATAGATTAATTGTGCCAATAAAACCTGTCCATGATCCGATCTAATAGCAAGGGCAAAGTCACTATACTGTACATGACCTGTACCATTTCTAAAGATCAAGGTTGAATCAATTCTTGCACGAGTTCAGGTTCTTTTTTTTTTAGAAAATACAATGAAACTTTTCTGAAGGAGTGTGCACGTAGGTAAAAACTTTGTTGTATGTTCAATTTTCTTGGGAACTTTTGTTAAAGAATTTGCTGAAAAAGTTCACTGAACTGGAAACAAAGAAACAATGCGCAATTTATCTGAGAAAATCGTTGAACGAACATTTTCTTTTAATAATTAAATTGTTTGGAACTTTTGGATGTAAAATTCCAGGAACTTGACGGTTGAATGGGAGGCTGGGAACTTGGAGTGTAAAATTTTTAAGTTTGCACAAATGTCCAGTATCTATCTGTCGACTTTCATTATGGTCCTTATTGGGGTTGACCGTTTTATAGGTGAGATTTAATTTTGCCAGAATCCAGAAAAGTAATATTAGATTTTCGTGTGATTTTTCCTTGTTTAAATTAATATAAAATGATATTATTTTGTGATTTCAGCCGTTAAGTATCCACTCAAGCCCATTTCCAAAGGTCTGTGCTTTAAGTTGATTGCATTCTGTTGGTCCTTGAGTGCAACATTAAGTTTACCTCAGGTAAGGAAGAGGCTTGTAAATAAAACTCAAATTACGAAATTTCATATTAAAAAAGTTATCAAAAACTTTAATTTTAAATCTCAAGATTTTAATTATAATTTCCTTCTTCAACCCAAGGTCGTAATCATAAAAATGTATTCAAATATGACTCCTTTTATACGTAAAAGCACCATTTTGTTGCTCAAATGTCCGTCGGTCTGTTAGTTAACCAGACCATGACTTTATACTGTATGGGGTTTCGACGGTAGGTGCATTAGACTTGCAGATATATAATATATAATAAATTCCTAGGGATATGTATTATAACTACACTATTATACTTACCCTTAACGCGGTCTATTATTATGAAAAAAAAAACATACATAGAATACAAGTATAAATATGAAGTTATTATAGCTCAAACTCATCCTTTTTCAGCCTTCCTTCCGTTTTCAAACAAACAAACAAATTAATTAATAAAACTACAACCTCCTGTGATCATGATTATGTTCTTGAAATACACTTGTAGCTCCCATACATTCAGAACAACAGGATGCAAAGAAAATAAAGAATGTGAAAGTTAGAAAAAGTGAAAGCAAGAAAGTTCATACTTGATCTCTCAGCATGTCTTCTTCATATCTGTAGATAGAGCATATTAACTTCAGAGTCTTGAGTCTAGGGCTCCTACTGTGTCCATGCCTTGGCCTAATATCTTGAGAATAACATCAAAGAATCCGGGTTTAAAAAGAGAGACAGGAACCCAGCACTAGAAAATTCTATAAATTGTTCTAAATTTAAAGAATTTTTAAAAGTTGACCTTCAGAAATTTGTACAATTCAAAGGAAAACATTTAGCTTTTGAAATATTAAAGACGATTTTGTATTCCCATATACTAATGCTCATTTTCCCTATTGATATATTTCATCAACCCGGATTATAGGTTCTCTGTTCCAATTTTGGTGTCTGAATTCTTAAAATTCCTGTACAAGACACAAGAAAAAAAGATAATTAAAAGGCAGCAAGATGTAACTATTTAACTTACAAGACTTTCTCCTACTACTTTCACTTCATCCAGAATTTCTCTAAAGTAATTCAAGCCAAAAAAGCCTTTATCGTCTCTATCTTGTTGGGTTTATTGTAATCCCAGAGTCACTTTCTAAGAAAAAGTTCATTCAACTGCAAAGTCAATGGGCGAAAAAAGTTTGGGACGGGATACTTTTCTAGATACTTGTAGTAAGAACTGCATTATCAACCGTTAACAGTACTACTTAAGATCTGGAGCTGAGGAACCTTTTGACAATTTTTCAGTGAGGTTAGCCTGTATTTATGTGATTAGGTTTGACCTACAAAACTTTTAGGACAAAAAAAGAATGGACTACTAACGGATTTTTGAAAACTAAAGTGGGGCTTACCCAAGTTTCTCGTTCGTGGAGTAGGTCACTGCTCAAGATAAACGATCATCCATTGAAACTTTCCTTATGCGGAGCGGGTCGTAGTAGTGGTCTATGTCGGTTGTAATCCGAACGAACGTGTGTGATTTGGACATGTTTTATGCAATAGCTGAAGTTAACCCCAATTATATATAGGTTTTAAAAGTAGTTCAGATGAACAGATAGGTCAAATTGATGAGAGATAAATTTCCCACAGAATCCGTTCTTTCAAACAATTGAGAATAGAACCTGGAGATTATAAAGTTTTAAAAGTTAGTTATTGTGCTAAAGTTTGTATCAAAGTAGAACATCATCTATTGCAAAAGTTTTCAAAATGTTTGAAGTAACATATGGTCCTGGTCTTCAAAGGGTACTTAACCGCCTTAGAAAAATCTATTTAGAAAAAATGCATTTTTAAAAAAAAACTCACGGTCGCACTGTTTGTTGGATGTATAATGTGTACACGTACACGCATCCAATGCTGTTCTATGTATAACTTTTAATACTTGATCGTGACTGAGTCTGGAAGGCTCATTAAATTTTGATTTGGGTCTCCTAATTGTGATTTCTTTTTTCTTTTCTTATTTTTATATTTTTTGACAGATTGCAGTATTCCACGTTGTTAAGGGTCCATTTCAAGAACCGTTCTACCAATGTGTGACCCATGGGTCTTACACAGAGAATTGGCATGAGTACGTCTACACCCTCTTCACGCTTGCATTCACCTTCATCATCCCACTCATCGTTCTGGCCACGGCCTACCTCCTCACTGTCTGTACCCTTCATCGTAAGTGGATTTTTATGATTTTCCGACTTGACTTTCTCCTTCCAGCTAATAATCTACTCAACTTCCTCTGTCATATTACACTGGAGTACTAATGCTAAAATCGAAACTTGTCTCCTCTTCTACTCGACTTTCTACCTTTTCTTACCTTTCTCCTTCTGCAATAACCCGTTATTGGATTGAGATTTGGGCATTTCTGCTGTAAAAATAACAATAATAATTATTGGGTCTGCGGTTTTTGTTTGACTAACGCTGGAATACAATATAGTAGTACGCTTGAGATGTGTTGGGATAAAGGCGAGCAGTCGCTGAGTTTTTTGTGCGCTGTAAAATGTTTAATTCGTGAAGCATATTAGTGCTTGTAGTGCTCACTTCTGCACTTATTACTCAAATTTCAAAAACGAGCACTGTCTAATCATGATGACCTTAGCGGACTTTTTCCATCAGCATTCTCAAGTTCCAGAGTCTCATGAATCTTTTGAGTTCAATCGGAGCATTCGGTTTCGTGTTTCATCTAAAAATATTTCATGGGGGTCTTTTTTCTCTCAAAAAATGTAGTTTTGTGGGTGGACTCAATCAATGAGATTTGTTGTTGTACACTCCTCA
>JAQIYE010000730.1:0-10939 GCA_034699765.1 Xenyllodes armatus
GTTTTTTTTTAATGATGTCAAATTATCCATGGAATGTAAAAACAATGAAGCATCAACAAACAAGGGGTTACTTTTTTTTGCTTTGCATAAACATTTTACAAGAGTTGAATTTTTTTCACAACTCTTGGATCATTTATTAAATTTTTCCCATAATTTAATAATTATTTTTTTTAAGTCTTTGTTGTTCTTGTCCAGGTAAAATATCCACTATTTTTCCTTCAGAGACATATACTTCTCTAAACATGGATTTTTTTCTGGAACTTCAGGGGGCCCTCAAAATTACAATAATAATTAAACTTTTTCTTGTCTCTCTCTTCAGACTTTTACATTATTTAACTCACACTCACACACAAACAATCTCCTCAAAATTAAACAATTTAATGGGGATTGACATAACTCTTAAAATTATGATTTATGTTTTGTCTCTACATATAAATAGGAGATGTAGGATAAGTATCTTTCTTTTGAAATGACATTTTTCATCATTCCATCATGTAATCCTCCTCAGTTATTTAAGATATTTTTGTTTACACATCCAGATCTGTAGGACAATTAATTAGTAGGGTTACAATTGGTTTTTATGGACAATTTGGTTCAATAATTGGGAAAGGTTGATGTATGTAAGTGGATTAACTCATTAAAATCCAATAAAATTGATATATATGAGCATGTGGTAGGACAACAACTATAAATATTGGTTAATTAGACCAATTTTAACAACTGTGTAAAACACATCTTCAGTAGAATTAGTAAATCAATATATATAAAATGTTCTAATTTTATAACTGCGAGTTTAACGGATAATAATAACATTAATAAATAACTAAATATATATACGGTCTTCCTTTTTTAACAATATTTAAAAGGAACATGAAAAATGGACAAAAAAATGATGGAAATCCTCCTGATTATTCATAAACTCATCCCATTCAAATAGTTTCATTAAGTAGACATGTTACGTTTTCAAAATGTTTTCGTTTAACCCTAAAAATGTCTTGGAGTTTCCTCTCTTCTTCAAACGCCTTGAAATAATTATTATACAAATTATGTTAAATTACAAGCCTATCTTTCTCCAAAATTTTCCAGGATATGCATACAATAATTTTGGTTTTTGAAACTGAAGATCCTTAAATTTCCAAACTGGAAATTATTCAAAATTCAGAAAAAAAAGAAAGACAATAAATCAAGGAATACAATCAAAAATCAATGGGAGGACCCAGGAACAAAAACAAGGACAGTTGAAAGGAAGAAACACAAAACATAATTGACCTCATAAATAAAGGTCTGGTCATACATCTAAACATTAGTTGGACAATTGAAATGAAGGGTTTTAAAAATAGGGCATTTAGATGACCTTTAACAATAAAGGAATAAATCAAAGAAGGAAAGGATTCTAGGTTTTGAAACTTTGTATGAACAATAAATTAAATTCTCCTAATTAACCCATTAAATTTTGGAAATAAAATACTAATTAGGTCAAAACTAAATGGAAAACAATTGATTGGGAGGAGTTATAAGATTGCTAATTGCTAAAACAAAGAGGATTCAACATTAGACATTACAACAAAGGTTTCACATTAAATGGGAGAGAGGTTTATTGTTTAAATAGGATAATAATTAAGGGATATGTAAATAAAATATTTCATTTCGATTCAGAGGCGTTTGGATTTAAAAGGTAAATTAAATTGGATAGGGGAGGTATTACAATTTTTCCCCCTTTGTCTTTAACTTAGTATTTTCAGTTCTCTTATAATGAAAGTGTTCTGTCCTGTTGAATGTTCGTTAATTGCATTTTAACAAACATTTTACAGGGGAAATTTGTTGTGGTACTGTTAATGCTCCATCATTTGGAGCAAAAGTAATTCTTACTAGGACTTAAAGACTAAAAACTTATCTTGAAGGTATCTACCTGTGATTTTGTTTGGGTTTCTTTAAATTAAGAGTTGCCAGTGAAAAGTGAAAGGTTAATTTGTTATGTTTTCCAGTGTTTATTTGACGGTTGGTTTTGTTAAGTAGATTTGAAGATTTTGTTTTGTCCCCTTGGATAGAAGTAGTTATTCCTTCCCTTGCTCAAATCGGGACTTCAATGATGATGACGAATTTTTACATGAAGATGGCCATCCAGAGTCTGATGATGGGGTTTTGTCAGATGGATTCCAGATATTTGTTGTGAAAGGATTAAATCCAAGGCCAGCCTAAAGGAAGTAGAAATTCAAAATTATCATTCGTGACCAAAGATCAAGGATCAAAGTCTATTCCATAGAAAATATAAATAATACTTTAAATCATACCTCCAGCTCCCTTTGACTGTTCTCATCATCCATACGACGCCTTCGAATGCTCAACTCTCCCAATCCCTCAGATCCTGACCCAAGAACAGTTGGAGAATGAACCCTTCGTCCGTTCCTTGATGTACCCACAGGTGGTTGGCTATTCTTTCCCTTCCGGCTGTACGTTCCAAATCCAAATGAAGTTCGACCAAGCCACTCATCATTACTGTTTGGTTTGTTAGAGTCTGGCCAAATGCCATTAGATTTGACTGCAGAATCTTGAGTGGCTGAACCCATTCCCCATCCATTAAACTCTGAGTCAATGTTTGGAAGTCCAGGAGATGATGATTTTATCCAAGGGTCTGTAGCAGATTCCGTGTTTGTTCCAGTTGATGTTACCGAGACGGGAGAAGAGCGTTTTTCGGGTTTATCTACAAATGTTAAAAAAAAATACATTAAATACTTATATTACAAACAGCTCCAACATCTGAGCGACGTCGAATGGCAGAGTCAAAAACTAGCTTACCTTCATTTGATGAGTTTAACTTCATCTTTTCTCCACAACATCCCAAAAGCTTATTACAGACTGGTGTGTAAACACATGGATTGTATGGACTGCCTGGTACAAAGGGTTGTGGAGGAAGGATTTTATTTGGATTCTTCGTGAAATGTGTGATGTCTGTGTCTTTTTTGTATTCCCACAACTCGTTGAGTAGTTTTATAGGCAAATTAGTGCCTGGGTACATCTCTGGTTCGGCCTTATCCGGATTGGTCATGGTCACCGGGGGATCGAATACTACCAGTCCATTGGGTAGCCGATGACTACTACAGCCAGAAAATCCTGGGGGAACCCCACTTCCTTCCACATTAGAGTTTGGTACCACATAGTCCTGTCTTGGGAACTGCCTTGGATCGTCTGGTCCAAAATTGGATTGGTATGCAGCGCGTGAAGTTGGGACGTAATGAGGCTGTTCAGTTCCTGGGTAGTATGATGATTGGAAGGGCTGTGCATGGACATTTCCTGGAAAACCCATCTTACTCTCAACCAAAGACTTAAACTGTACCGATGGTGGAGGTGGTGGTGGAGGAGGATGAGGATGTTGAAAGTACCCTGGTGGAGGATACATCTCATTTCCAACAGATGGTGGTCTTCGATTCCAAACTTCAGATCCGTGCTCAAATCCTGGCTCGCCCCAACTCATTCCTGGAGGAGTTGACAAGTGCCTACTTCCAATTGGTGGGGTCTGCATCATTGGCCCATGACAAGAGTTCACTGTTGTGTATGTTGGTACAGTATTCAAAGCCAGACCCATGGTCGACATCACACCAGAGACAAAGTTACCAGTTGTAACATGAGGGCGAATCATGGGACCAGGACCAGCTTGACTGTTTGGACCAGAATGGTATGGACCTTTTGTAAAATTATTCCTTTCCTCACTTCCTCGGCCTTGATGAAACCTTGGCTTATCATTTCCTTGAACTGGCTGCTTGTAATAAGATCCATTATGGTTTGAGTTGGACTGTGGGTTTTGCACTACAGGAGGTCGTTCGTTGGTTCTTTTAGCTTCGTTGACTCCTTCACGAGAAACAGGTTTGGATTCAGTTTCCTTTGACTCAGTTCCATTAAGTGCATTACAAATTGCATTATACAATTCAGTCCTTGGAGAAGAAGCACCTACAAATTGAGTAATAAAATAAAATGGTACAAATTAGTAAATAAAAGTCTTTCTGGAAGTAGCAAAACCAAGAAATTCTTTACAACTTACCAGTTATTTTCTGAGGGTTCGCTGAATTTTGAGGAACATCTTTACTTTTTCCAAGGGGTTTCTTCTTTTTGCCTGCATTAGATGTGGATGAGGGATTTCCAGAAGTTGAACACGCTGGGGCTGGACCTGGCATGTGAGCTGTAGTTTCAGCATTTGTGTCAATAACCTGAGTACCATTTGAAGGTGTAGTTGTAGGAACATAAGCCATGTGATTTACTCGAGGACCCGCTGAGCCAGAAGTACTAGGACCATCCTCTGAAGACCCTGACCCTTTTGGAAGGTTGTTGGATTTCTGTTTGTCCTTTTTATTGGAAACGGTATCAGAGTTCTCAGGTTCAGATGGCTTCTTTGATTTCTTTGAGATAGGTTTTTGTTGTTCTGATTCCGGTAGAGTATGGAAATTACTGTTGATATCAACTTGCTCAGCTGAACCATCTGAGGTCACAACGACTTCTTCGGTGGTAGGAGACTCCTCAGTAGATGTAGATTGAGCACCTCGCCGTCCATGGTTTTGTTTCCCAGCAGTTCCCGACGTCTTCTCTGGTTCCGAGGGCCCCTTCTTGTTCTTTTTGGCATTAGAGTCTTTCTGTCCCTTCTTGCCAGAATTAGCCCCTGTTGAAGTTGAATTTGATGTACTACAACCAGGTGTAGGCTCGGCTGAAGTAAAGCTCGTTGGGGTAGAATTGGATGAAGAAGAAGAACTCGTTGAAGACCGAGGAGGTTCAACCCTCTGAGAATTCTCAGAATTTATGGAAACAGGAGTTGTACGAGGAGATGGAACAGGTTGAGAAAGAGCAGGAGTAGCACGAGGATATGGTATTGGTTGAACAGCGGGACTTGCACGAGGTGATGGAATTGGTGGAACAGGAACGGATGATGCACGAGGGGCTGGAATCGGTTGCACAGGATCAGGGGTTCTCTGAGGTTGAACCTGGTTAGCTGTCCCAGGAGCCACATTGTTGAGATTCAGTTCCGAGTTCAGATTATTATTGTTCCTTCTCCTTCTGTTCCGAACATTATTTGTGGTTGAGCCAGACGCTGGGGTAGAAGCATGAGTAGCGGTGGAAGCAGCTCGAGTCGAAGGTCCTGGAGCGACCTGGGCCGCAGGGGATGGCACACGGGCCGCCGGAACCTGGGAAGTACTCCCTCTAGTAGTTTGTCTGAAACGGTTTTCAACGCTTTGATATATAGCCCTTAAGTCAAGCCGTGTTCCAGTGACTCCCTCCCTCCCTTCAAACAAAAAAAGAATATTTTGTTATGGACAAAGGTTAAGAATTTAATATAAGACTTTCTCAAAGTCACCAAGAATATTACCATTAGCATCAGATAGGCATTTTACTGTCGCAACAACATTAGAAGCCATAATAGTCCCAGCGTCAATGTAAGTGGCAGTACATCCAAAACAGAAGATGAGCGCTGCTACTCCGTACATCACATTTCTGAAGGAAATTTCCCAAGGTGGGCGGGGAAGAGCATCGGAACAAATCCTAAGCATTGAACGAGGAACCAATGCCAGCAAAGTAAAATTGAATTGCTGAAACATACAAAAAATTCCACCCGTGAACACACAGCTCCATTCATCTCAATTTTTTAATTGCAATTGAAACTTACCAAGCCATTGGCGTCAAACAGATTTAGGAATTGAACAACTTTTGATGTTGTGAAACCGGGTGTAAAAGCAATGTCTATTGTATACGTTTGATTAGGAAGAATTGTGAAGGACTGGCAGTTGAGGATTCGAAATCCATATCCCTCACAACCATCTGACTCGGTCCAATGGGCTAGTACTGATGTTACACCTGAAGTTGGGATTTCCATACGTTTGATTTCCAGAGGTAACTCTCCCACATTTCGAGCTATGAAAGACCGCCGAACTGTAATCACTGGTGGAGGCTGAGAGGTGTTTGGCTCTTCTAAAAAATATAAGTGAACGAATTTGTAATACTTTATAACGAATTGTCTAAAAAACACATCACATTCTTTGAGATCAGTCAAAAGTCTTCTTACTTTTACAACCCTCAAGTAATTTCTCAGTCAGTTCAAAGCGGAGACTTGAGCCAGGCTCGCCACGTCCTAGAGTCATTTTAGCAGTACCACCTTGTCCTTTCAACCAAGCTGTCTCGATCCCAGTCAAGTTATTTCTAAGCCAAAGTACAAAAAAAAGAGAATTGACCAACCAATAATACCCAAGTCAATTCATAGACTATAATTATGTACAGGAATGAATTGAACCTTAGAACCAGCAAAGTGGTGACAAGACCCTTCGAAATAGGCTTAAAATTTGCTCGAATAAAATACTTGGATCCAGGAGGAAGTTCAAACATAATTCCTCGAACGTAGCCTTCAAGACCAAATTCTTTGGATAGCGCTTCACCTTGTGTTTGTGCAAACAAAATTGCTTTGTCCTTATCCTTCTTTGTGGTAGTGGCAAGACCACCAAGAGTGAAAACTAAATGAAATTACCATAAAACATGAGTTAGGGCAATTCTAGGTAAAGTTTCACAATCAGTTGCTTCGAAAAAACTTACCGAATTCACCTTCAGTTGAATTGCCATCTGAACCATCACCATCCACAAGTTGAGACCAAAGTGGACCATAATCGAGAGCAAGCAAGGCTTGGACCATAACCGGTGAATTAGAAGGATTTATGATGGGGATCTCAACGATACTTTCATTTCCAAGGGCAGTCAGAGGAAAGGATACAGTCTTTGATGGAGTCAGGTATGGCCATGAGTAACTTACTTGAGTAGCTAACTTGTAATCCAGAAAATCGCTAGTCTCTACCCATAAAGACAAGTTGGAGACTAAACCAAATATACAAAATTATATCGTTGTAAAACCGTCAAATTTAACAAATTAAGAAATGATATTGATCTCTGAGCGTCTGAGCAAAACATTAACAGACCTGTTATATCTCGGACTTCATCATATCGCCTTTTTAGGATCTTCAGTATTTCAACGTCATTTAATCCTGCTTCCCAAGATGCTCGAATTCCTTTCACCCACGAAATCCCCACTATAGAAAAAACGACAGTGGAAATCTGGTTAGTTAAAGCTCAGGATAGGGTGGTAGTACAAAAGTGTTGTTGTGATATTGGTTTACACAAAAGTACAAGTATTAAAACTTACTTTTTGAGTCTGTTCTAAATCCAGTGTAACAATCAGTTCCACAAAACTGTTTGGGATCAAAGTGGACTTTACCAACATAATTCTTGCGATGAGGAAGGATCTCAGGTGGCTCACGAACAGACGTAGAAGTAAACCACATTGATGATGAAGGACTGGACTTTAGTCCTCTCAACCCCAGACTCTGGTTAAATGTCGAGACCAGATGAAGCTTCTCCAATGAAATTTTACCCTAGAAATAATGCATTTTTGGTAAAAATTAAAATTTGCGCTGTAACTAATACGAATTTAGTAATCAGTCCCATTCAGTAGACGTTAAATATTACCGGAAAGGCATTGTCAAAGGTTAGGATATCGGAGTGAACACAACCCTTTGAAACATGACATCGGAAAGGTACACGCAAGGTCTGATTGTGGTCTGTGGTTACATAAGCCTGCCCCCAATGACTCCCTTCGACTGCCGGCCGTTTCAGATGAATTGAAAATATAGCCACATAGTCTGGTTGCAAGAAAAGCTACAAGAAACAAATATGTAGTTTGGCATACGTATTACAATTCAATTGCTAAAAAGTCATGGTTGTGGAACAAGTTGGATTGGGCTACTTACAGACTTCTTGAGACAATCGAAGTCTTGGATTTTGCCTAGGTCACTCTCACGTCCCTTTTGCATCCCCACAAGCTCAACAACTGTAAAGGTTGAATTTGAGCCCCATGACTTTAGACGGATTTCAACTGGGTTGTTGTTACCCACTGCAAAATATTCTACATGAGTAGAGTAAGTTTCAATCCTCCCAAAGTTCACTTCATTTCCTTCGATGGTTTTCTATCAAAATGTACAAAAAATATTCTTGAATTTAACTGTGTAATTTTTTTTAAACAAAAGTCGACTTAAGCATAATATAATAACACTAACCAGGCTTAGTTTTCCATCATAACATGTAACCGGAAGGTGAAGTGTTGTGATGTTGCTCATAATAGTAAGCTGGACATCAGGGTTCTTCTCACACAATTCTGTCTTTCTTGTCAGTCGAATCCGGAAAAGATCTAGTTGTTCGCCAGACTGAAGGATTTGAGAGCTGTTAAAGCGCTCGACCTGAACAATGTCCTGATGACTCACAGCCACGTGGTACACAGCCATACTTGTGGTGAAGTTATTTTGAATGCTAAATGATTGAAGTTACTTTTAGTTTTGAGTCTGAGATAGATAGAAACTCATGACTAAGCTGGAAAGGTGACAACCAGCTAACTAGCAAATAAGATGTCTTACCTAAAGTTACGTGGAGCCACATTGTTAGTTGCCTCTACAAAGTAACTCAAAGCTGATAAGTTGTACTTCACTTCTCCTGAAAAAATTGTTACTAGAAACGGGACATGTACAGCATGGCCATCCTCACTCCGTATCTCAATCAGTCCTTGTGTATCCCCTTCGCTACTCACATCACCAGCTAAAGACAAAGTTGACCTTTCATTATCTTCTGGCCTTAAGTTATTGCGTACTAGAATACAGAAAAAGGATTCGATAGAAAATTAAGCTTACGTGTGAAAGTAATGAGAGCAATGACGGTTGAACGAGTGCGGTCAGGCTCCACAACAAGTGGCCGAAATTCTATTCGTACGGCAGAATTATGGTAACCATTTACAGAAACGGACTATAATCCAAACAAATTAGACGTTCAATTATTATCTGATTAGGCACTGGAATATTTATTATATTAGGACTTGTACAGATTTACCTTAATAGAAACAGGTTGCTCTTCAGCATTTATGATAGACAGTGGTAAAGTTCTTGGCTTGTCAGCACTTGTTAGTAAACCAAAATCAAGAGAATCCTGAGGGGAGTAAATCCCGGGACCAGAGTTGACTTGAATCTCTACAGGGACCAGGAGAAAGTCCGCTAGCGACTTTGTACTATTCACCCGGATTCTGAAAATGTATAATCATAACAATCAGTTTCTGGTCCAATGAATACACAGTACAGTTAAAAAACTGAGTAAGCCTCTGTGTGTGCACACATACTTGATGTATCCGTTATGACTTCCTTCTGATCTCCCATAGAAACTTCCTTGCATCACCGGTTTTGTTTCAAATGGTTGAAGAGCCCAAGCATTATTCTCACCCTGCTTTCGAGAACCTCCAGCAGGGAGACTCAAGGTCAAGTCCGCCTCACTTGAAAGCATCTCAACTATTTGAATTGGTTTATCATGTGGGTTGTGCATGGTGAGCATGGGCTCATACGTTCCGTTTAACGGGATCATCGCCCCTACCATGGGTTTCAGTCTATACGGATTCGGTGTTCCATACCCTTCCACCTATAAACAGATTTCACATACATTAGATTTGCAACTTGGAACACATTCTCATTCTCAGTTAGATATCACTGGCTGTTAAAACAGTCATCGGACACAGTAACTTACATGGTATATAAACATTCCATGTGAGGTATGGATGTTTAAAGTTGACTCAGTGAAACCCTCCCCACGACTTAAGAACACCACTTCAAAAGTTGTGTTCCCACCAGGGGCGATCACCTGAACAATTTGATAAACAAAAGGTCAATCAATTTTATGCTAATCACTGCTGAAACCTTTCGTCTAAACATATGTATTATTATATTATAATGGGAACCAAATAGCTCACCTTGTCTGCAAAGAATGAAGCGTGAAAATGCACTGTGCTGCCAGATATTGAGATCAATTTGACATCGTCAGCGTTCTGATTATAGACTCTGACTAAGCGAAGCCGTGCCATACCGACAGGACTGTAACCAAAGACAAAAATCACATTAGTTATTGCTCAAATCGAACCTTTGCTTTCACATAATATTAACTGCAACATCGGTACATGAACAACTCACCTTATCCCAAAGTCTAATTTTAACGGTGAGAAATATATAGATTCCACGTTTTGTTGACTTCCTAAGCTATCTAAATGTGTTGAGTTAGCCGCCCTTGGCACGGATACATCAGAAACTGAACCGTCATCATTGTTTGAAACCTCGACCGAAACTGATCCAACTTGTAAAAGGACAATTAAGAATAAATGAATCCAATTGACATTGATGACCCAAGATGAGCCACCGGAACCATTTGTTGTAGTAGTAGTCCCCACTGTCTGCCCAGTCACATTGAGTCCATTTTGTTTCAGACCCGAACGTCTGTTTCCTCTCCTTCTACCCATTATGAGATTCCTTTCTGTTTTGCTTGCACACTGACTTTGAACTGTTAAACAAATTTCCAACTTGACACTGCTTGACTTTTTCGTGTTTTCCTTTGACCTCTTGAGCTTTGCAGGAGACAAAGGTTTCAAACACAAAAAAAAACACGTCTAGACTCTTTGACGGATCGAGAAAGAATGAGTTTGTTTGTTAACAAATGACGTCCTGACCTCTAGCTCAGTCACTCGGTCATTGACCTTTCGTTCCCTTAGTTTAGTGGTGACACTTGACACCTGAAATAAAATTCCAAAAAAAAAATTAAATTTGCAATTACATGTCTCTTGACCTTTCCATCATCCAGTAACAAATCTCATGATCAAATTTACTTTTTTAAATTAAATTGAATTTAGTTAAACAGTTATAATAATTATTAACTTACCCCACAAAAAAAATGAAATAAATAAATATATCTTATTCCTTTCTGCCTTTCCAATCTCAATTAGAAAATTATTAAATATGAACACACAAATATAAAGAGTGGTTTAATGGTAAATTAAATTTTTTTTTTGTAAAATATAAAAAAAAAATAACTAATTTTTCGGAAAACAAAAGTATTTGTTTAG
>JAQIYE010000731.1:0-10933 GCA_034699765.1 Xenyllodes armatus
GAAGGGCACTGAACTACAAAGGTACATGACAATCGTTGGGCATTTATGCATTTCTAACGTTGAATATTTAATACATTTTGTTGTAGGTCTCGAGACTCTCGTGGGAAATCCAAATCACCCGTCAGCAAGCCGAAGAAGGAGTCTAAATCCGACTCTAGATCCCGTTCGAGGTCTCCTCGTTCCAAGTCTAGGTAAAGTCATTTGGATCCCCTCTCAAAGTAATTACTGCAAAATACAACTTTCCAAATTATTTAAGTAATAGAATAGAAATGGAAGGTTGTTTTGATATGTCTACACAGTAGGCTCCAAACGGGTGATATAATAATGGCTTGGGACTTTAGAATGATTTTCTAAAATCGACTTTAAACATTTTCCATCTCATTTTTAGGGAGAAGAGTCGATCCAGAAGTGTAAGCAAAACTCGGGATTCCAGGAGTCGTTCTAAATCAATTGAAAAGAATGGAGACAGGGACAGATCACCTGAGCCACAGGATGATGATTAAGCCCATCATCATTCACCATCATCATGCTCTTGGTCAAATTTTGAAAGTTGCATTTACAGTAGTTTCCAATAACTTTTTTTTCGGATTAAACATTATTAAATATACATAGATAAAAATGTTACTGTTCTCACATTTTTCTTTCCCCATGTTTTCATTTTCAAAACTTATTTGTTGTACTTGTACAGTGAAAAATTATTTCCATTCACTTTAATGTGTCAAGCATTGATTATTGGTTTGATCAATAAATTTGACTTTCTTTAATAAGCTCAATCTCATAATTAATTTCTTAACTGATTTTATTCGTAAAATTTTCAATATTTAATTTGTACGATTTTAGAGCAGTGGAATTAAAGAATTAGAATGGTATTTCATTCGAGGATCATTTCCATTTCTAAAAGGACTCTTGTTTAGTCTTATAAAATTATAACTTTTTTGTACAAACAACGGATTCGTCAGTTTTTAAAAGTTTCAGAGTTTGGAAAATTGTTTCGCCCGTTTGCATTTACACTGATTAGCAATAAGAAAAGTATTTGTAGATACAAAATCTAAATAGAAACCCCGGAAGTACAAGAAGGCGAAGAAGAATTTAGTTCAGAGAAAGGCATTTTAAAAAAAGAAAAACAATCAAAAAACTCATCTTCAAATTCATTCATAGTACTAATGAAGAAGAGTTGGCAAAACTCTGTAAAAAGGAGGACATTTTACAGTTACTCCCATTCTCACATACTGAACAGTAATAAAAATGTTGATTTGGTAAATCTTTCCATTCATCATCCTATAGTTTAACACACAAAAATAATATTGCTTGGCTATCTACCCTGCCATGCCTATGTGATTCTCTACAAAAAATAATAATAAGAAAACGTGTCAGAGAGACCCAGCCAGCACAATACCATTTTCATACCAGCACAATACCATTTTCATACAAGGAAGGAAGGAAATTACAAAAAAAAAAATCTAAAGACGGATGGATGACAGAGAAATTGAAACTCTTTTTTGAATCCGGATCCAATCTGTTATTTAGCAATTTTTTGAAGGAAATTAAGGTCGAGGTGTGTCAAAGGTCAAAGGTCATTTCCATTCATCCAATTCATCCCTCAAATGATTTGATTTGATTTGGAAAGGTTAGTATTATTGGTTAGATTTTAGCAAGTTGAAAATTAAGGAGAGAAAGAGGATTCTGACATCCCTCATCCATCATCCCTGAGCACTCAGGAATAAAGGCAAAAGGTCAAGGTCAAAGCAAATCAGTGACAGGTCAATTAAGCCAAATAGATTAGAGATCAGAGGTCAAAGGTCATCAACATGACTGAGCCCACCAACCGGAGGGCAAACAAGACAAAGAAAAGAAAAGAAGTAAGTGGAAAATCATGGTACAATACATTGATAGCGGGACTAACTACCTACTAAACTTCGTGTAGTCACAGACCGTCTTCCTCTCACAGACGGTCCTTTTTACCTCGTAGTCAATACAATACAGTATCAATTTTTGTACTTTTAGGTGGCCGAAGGACCTCCTCCGCCAGAATTCCCATCAAAGGAAGAGTATGCCATTGCCAAATGGATGAGAAAACATGTTCCAGTTAAAAAGACCAAGTTTTTGAGTCATTCTGTCGAGTATTTTATTGGTTAGACCTTGAACCTTCATCTTTACACTTTAAGATTGTTCCATTGAACAAAATACTGTCATTGGAGTCCAATTTATTTTATTATATTCACATTCACATCCCTTTATCCAAACAGCAAGCAAGGCCGTTGACAAGTTGATGGATTCTCCTTGGACCCAAAAGCCTAAAACTGGAGAACCTTTATTCACAACTCGGGAATCTATTGTAACATATTTGGACTTGTAAGAATTCAAGGACATGGGTTTCTTCACATTCATATTGAGACTAAAGTTTCCTGGGTTCAGCATGATTATAGCACCATTTTTCTATTTTTGTTCAATTCAGAATGCTCCGACACAAATTATTTCATCGAGCCAGGAAAATAACTGTACCTGAAAGTGAGTTAAAGTCCAAGAAAAGAAAGGACAAAGAAGAGAATGTTGCGGAGTCGGGTGGGGGTGACGCTGCCAAAGAAAAGGTCAAATCCGAACCAACTAAAGCTGAAGGAGCCACTGAACAAGATTCTGGAAAGGAGATTAAAAAGACCGTAAGCTACTATGATAATAGTTTACATTTGTTCAAGGAAAAATAATTGATTTTTAGGTCTTTGTCTTAATAAGCCCTTTCGTTCCCAAAAATATCCAGGATGAGGATAAGAAGAAACGCAAAATAAGGCTGGACATGCATTTGGAACAGGCTTTTATTGATGGAGTTGATGCATATGTGTGGATCTATGAGCCGACACCGTATTACTATTACTTTTTTGGGTTTTTAGTAGTGATTGCAGTGATCGCCATTTGTCTGTTCCCCTTATGGCCATCCTCTGTTCGGTAAATAGCTTTGCTAATTTGTTTTGAGATGCTAAATTTACTGGTGACTTTATAATGATTATTTTATTTTTCATTTATTGCAGACAAGGGGTGTATTATCTTAGTTTGGCTGCAGCAGGGTTCCTAGTTTTCATCCTTGCCCTAGCAGTCATTCGCCTTGTCATATTTTGTATTGTTTGGGCCGTTACATTTGGAAATCATCATTTCTGGTTTCTTCCAAACCTTACTGAAGATGTAGGATTTTTGGCATCTTTCTGGCCTTTATATAAAGTAAGAAAATAAATTTTTGGGAGTTTCTAAGTTCGGTCTTTTATCATAAAATATTTACTTTAATCTGGATCATTGTCCTGATTTCTTTTAGTACGAATATAAAGGGGAACAAAGCCAGGATGATAAAAGTAAAGATGAAACCAAAAACGATGAAGATCCCTCTGTACAACAGGAGGAGGGTGCATCAAACTCAGGGTAAGAGTTGAAAATTGATATTTTTGGATTATTGGCAATTGCAAATGATGACTTTGTGAGTAAGCTCTGATTTGAATGTTCTTTAGCAATGGTGACAATGAAAAGGGGTCCAACAAGGAGGGTTCTGGAAATGATGGCTCACATTCTGGGACAGATTCGGATGGAAGTAATAAATCACAAATTGAAAAGGACTTTGAGTTGTTAGATCGTGAGGAAGTGGAGGCATCAACTTGAGGAAATTAGTAGAAGCATGCATGTATGAATCCTATCATTTTTAAAGCGGTGTAGATTATAGACGGTAAAGGGTTACAAAGGGGTCGTTCTTTCTTGGATCATTCGTATCAGTATCAGTACAATTTGAATTGAATGCGAAAAATTATATGATTTTCAAACTTAGATTTTAGTCAGATGAAAATGTAAATTTTTATTTCATTAATTAATTGGATAGATCCTGTTAAATGTGCCTCGTGCACTCTATATTTATATCACACATTGAATAAATTATGAATTTTTATTCCTCTTATTTAGCACTCTGTATAGATTGTTCTACGAGAGGTCATTTCCCTTTTTGGGATCTAAATAATTACTTCCAAATTAACCAATTAGAATTGATTCAAGATGAGTTTCTGCTGGAGTCTCTTATTGGATAGAATTATATGGACCTAATGAACAAGTGGTTTCATGTACCAAATTGTCAATTAGCCACCTGTCGGACCTGTCCATCGCTTAATTTTCTCAGACAAAAAATATGGTGATGGTAGAGTTAATCCGCTCCATCCATTCGTTCGGCGAGGCAGAAACTAAAATTAGTATTCTTGCACTAATTCAGTAACCCCTTCGATCTTCATCTTAATCAATCGTTGATCAAAATGTTGTTGGAACAATGGAGCAAGATTTACGGAGTCTCAAAGGGACCCTCTTCCTTGTCCCTCCTCCTAATAGGGACCATCCTCTCTGTGACCCTCATTGAGGTTATTCAAGGGAATGACCTCATTAATAATAACCTTGAACTTCAATTCTCAGAACATGTCAAATATATTAAAAATGACCTTTTGGATCAAGCTACAATCCTTGAGAGTTCCACAATCAATTATGCTTCGGCTAAACTTAAGGAGAGTCTCTTCAAGGTAGGTTTGTGATTTTAGCATTTCCGGTCTTTGTTTTCCGTGACAATGTGACAAACATCTTGTCTTCAAAAGCATCACTAACCTAATGGGTCGATATGGTATGACCTTGTGAAACAAAGGTCAGAGTTGGGTTTGAGCCCCAAGAAAGAGAGATCTCTCAAATTCTCATCTTGCCCCAATAATGAATCTCATAATTCTCATAATGTTGAAATATCTAACGCTTGACCTGACCTTGACCTTAAACAGTCCCTCAGGAAAATGTCGGAATCTGAGCTACATTCCCTCAAGGGTGGTAAATCTGGTCTGCTCCGACAACCAAGACAGGAGGCTACAGAGGATGCAGATGAGGAGGAAGGTGCGGAACCATCTACAGTGAGGACAGTTCCCCTCATCCCAGTCGTAAGTTTAAACGTTTACCCATTTTTAAGAGGTCAAAGGTCATTTTCCTTCAAAAATCCCTTCATTCATGAAATAGGTTGCCAACTTATTAAAAGCAGTGTTTGGGGGTGCGAATGGAACCTCACCCCTCAACATCAGTCATACCCTTCAATCCGCACAAAATTTTATTCTGAGACCCATTGGGACCCCAATCAATGCCATTGGAAACATTCTAAATATTAATCGAGGCACAGCTAAACCCAAAACGGATGAGTTAAGCCAAGGGTCGGGGTCAACAGATGCGGCTGCTGAAGCCCTCGTAAGGTCAAAGAGAGCAATAGCCCTAGCAAAGAAATTATTGGAAATCAGTGGGAATGGGACTAGCCCTCAAGATGATCCATTTCAGAAGGGTAAAAAACTCATTAAACATTGTTGTGTTGACCCAGCATTGAAAAGGGTCAAGGTCAAAGGTCATCTAAACTAAATTTCACATATATCTTTTGAAAACAGTCATGAAGATGAATTTAACTGGAGAAGGAAGTTCATCATCAGGAGTAGGGTCAGGGGGCTTCGAGAAACAAAACATGACCTCGTCTACCTCCTCAGGTCAAAATGAGACAGAGGAAGGGGTTGTCCCTGGACTCGTCTACATTGATGTGATTGCCAAAGATGTTCAACTTGGGCTAGATGAACTCCTCCAAGCCGTCCCTGACCTTTACACTGGAGCCAAAGAGGCACTGGGCCTCTTTCAAAATCTTCGTGAAATATTAGATTCATAAGCATAATGAGATGAACTTTGACCTCTGCTGCTTCATTTCTTTTGTTTCCCAATAAATTATTTATTTATTTGATATATTAACTGCAATAATAATAATTAGCTTTAGAACTTGCATACATGAACTTTTGCTTCTTCGAGTCGAGTACTACAACAGACTCGAATTCATCTTTGTTCATAAAACCTTCGGAATTGAATCGAAGTTCCATTAAATAAAACTACAATCATTAAACATTTTCGAGTTTGAATTCGTGACTCGTCCTAAACCGAGTCTGAATCTGTTTTCGACTCCACGAACGAGCCAAGAATGAATCCCAAATCATATATATAACAGTGCCGATTAAGGACGCTAAATATCGTGACAAGGGGGTCAATGATCCGTTGCAGCTCCACGTAATTTACGGCCACCCACAAATGCAAGGTATATAGAATAATATTAGGGATACACAAATGTATCATATGAGAAAATGTATTGAGCCAGTTGCGGGAAATTTGAAATATTTCTTATATCAATGTTATACGCTATCCTCTGTATTCAATTAGTTAATTATTATTTCGAACATTTTGTTTGTTGACCTTTCAATTGACCTTTCAACGTAGTCGACAGTAAGGGTCATGTTAGGAAGGATGAGTGGGAGGAGAGGGGGGTTGGTTGGAGGTGACCTCAACAGAACCCTTCAACGACTCGTTCGATTTGTATCCACTGAAGCTAGTAATAAAGGTGAGTTAATTAAATATTGAAAGTAATAATAATTAATGGGAATTAACATATAATTATTATGGTCCTAGCTAAGTTCATATTTTGTTGTTCACCAATTAGACATCAAGAGGAGACAAACTGAAGAATTCCTCAACCCAGAAGTGTACTCGAGACTAAAGAGACTAGCTGGTTGTGACCTTCCACGAGTCTTTCGAGCTCGTCGTGCAGGAGAATACCTTAAAGAACCCAAAGTTACATTCATGACAGAGTCACAACTCATTGATAGTTTGGTCAAGAGTCGTTTGGAGGCAACAAAACTCACGGAAATGCCCCCAGTCCTCCCTGAGGCTCAGAGTGATGAGAAAGTCTTAGGATTTGATCCATTTATTCAGGCTTATGACCCGGATAATTCTTCCCTTGTCCTAACTGACATTACGATTAAGAACAATCTGAGGGTAAGGCTCTCTTCTTTATTTCCAGTGTTGTTGTATTTTCAAACAAAAGTATTACAAATTGTTTTATTTAACAATTGAATAGGATGTCCTTGTGGTAGTTCGAGATCCGGACGGAACCCTGAGACATGCTAAATGGGATGAAAAATTTAGAATGATCAACAATTATTTTCCCTTTCCTAACCGTTCCTATAAAATTCCAAAAATGTTATCAGACCTTGAGCAACTTGAAGAAGTTTTAAATCGTGTCTCCAAAGAGGACAATACGTATGAGTTTGTCTTGGATCGAGCTTGTATTGAGTTAGAACCAGATGATCCTTTGTACATTACCGTTACGGAATCAACGTATCAGCACATCAACAAGACCTCAAATTACGATATGTTAAAGTCAACTAGACATTATGGACCAATGGTGTTTTATCTCGTTCGTGACCGAAAAATGGACAATCTTTTGATACACAGCATTAAGAATGGAAGGTATTTTTGTATGTTATCTTTGCAAGCTAATTTGAAGGGAAGAGTTCTGTAAAGTAATTTAGGTTTGGATTTGGATTGGATCTCAATTCAATGAGCTGAATGATTTTGTGTACTTCAGGATTAAAACGGATGGAGCAGATCTGGTGACACTGTTTCATTTAATCCACAAAGTCCCACAACAGGAGTTTGCGACTGAAGTCGCCATGATAAAAAATTACATCAAGGAACATGCAACAAAGAGAGGGGAGCTGGAACTGGCTTTAAATTCTTATCTCGATATTGAGTCCAACCGCCTGGAAACTGAAATGCACTTACACAAATCTCATGGAATACAAATACCGAATTGAATTCTTGGACAAATTAAATGGTTCCAAGTTGGAATAGTTTTTGTTTGCTTTTTATTAGCCTTAACAGTGTAATATATTTGAGCTTAACCTGAAGTCATAATCCTGAATTCCTATGAAGTGGAACACCATGTCCTCTGCTTAAAGGTAACTCAGAATTGGTTTTCCAATGAATTTTTTCTTATTTTCCATCACATATGTATGAGCCACTTCATTTCATGTATTATGATTATGTACGTGATACTTGATGGAATGACTGTGTAATAATTGTAGGGAGAGTCTCATATTCACATGAGAATGTCTAAAGTTTGATACAGACTCTCAATGTGTTGGGGTACTAACTTGGTCATTTCTTTGTTTTCTTCGACAAATAAAGTCACTGAAAGGATGAAGACCTATTAAAAATTATCTCATTTATCGATCAAATTTTACATTAATGATAAAAATACAATTATTTGCGATGGCTTCGCTTTACGATTTTACGAAGGATCATAGATGAAATTCATGTAGAAATCTAATAACTATGCAGCATAAACATGTTGAAGTTTTTAAATTTTTCTTTTACTAAAGAATGTTAGAATAATAACAATGTACAAAAAAGAAAAAAATGAATTTTGTTAGTCATGATAATTATAATAGGACTTTAGCAAACTGAGTTTTTGTCATTCTAGTGTGACGTTTAAAAGTTAGTGCTTGTGCTAGGGCCACAGAGAGGATTAATAGCTCTTATCAAATACTATACAGTTAGACACTTGACACTTTTATTTTTAGGTTCCAAGTTGGCTAAATTGGTAAATTACAAATTCAACACTTAATTTGTTGTGCAGTGTATACATTGCTTGCATATTTCCATTGCACTCTGCACTCCTCTCTCAGTTGGATTTGCCTTTAAAAAGATTTCTAGCAATATTTGAGCTAGTTGTTGGTTGAAAAAGGACTTTATGAATGGCTGAGAGATCAGGATGAACTTTTGAAGACTCAGACCGACCTTTGGGTACTTTCATGTTTTGACTTCTTAGAGAGGATCGCTGAGGTTCTTCCTTGTTGTAGACATCCTGTTGTTCCTCATACCTCACCCTCATAGGGCTCCCATCTAAAAGTCGATTATGGTAGACCTCAACTGCCTTGAGACATTCTCTCCTGGTTTCATACCAAGCTTCTGCTTTTCCTGGAGAAATAATTCGGGAAGAAGCCAAGTTCCCAACATCTGAAAAAAGCTCCTGAAAATTATAAATATTAGAGATGTTAGAATTTTTAGCAAGGTTTTGAAAATAAGCTGGTTATGGTTGGATATAAAATATATAAATTAAAGCTCACCACAATGTCATTTGCAGTCACACTCTCTTGTAAATTCGAGACATAGACCTTGTGTCGTGTAGGTCCCTTGGAGGAAGATTCTCCTCCTGATGATAACCTTGAAGCCATTCCGCCAGTTCCTGCCCTTAACCCTCCACCTCCTCTATTGTAATTATACTCATTTGATTCCCGTGGAGGTGGATTTCGAGGGACTGATGAGTTAGAATTGGTTGGAAAATAGAATTCATCATCATATGAAGGTTGAGGTTGATAACTCCTTGGATCAGGGTTAGTAGGATGAGGAGGATATGACCTTGTAATTTGAATAGATGGGATCGTCCTTGAGAGTCCCGATGAAGGATAATTTTGAAGAGCTTGTGGATTTGAGACAGTTCGAGTTAGAAATCTTGGATTTGTATAAATCTCAGGGTCAATCTCCATGTCGATGTCACTATCATTCTGTTGATCACGGTCATAGTAGACTCCTCCTCTTCCATAACCATACATCCCAGAAGGACCCTGAGGGACAACTCGTGGTGGTTTGTAGTAAGGGTTATCAGATGTAATTCGAATACTCTTTGGGTCCAGGACAGCTCCTCGTCTTAGAGATAGTTTAGAGACGAGGGTTTCATTAAAATTAGCCATTTGTTTAGCTTGGATCTTCTCTCTTGCATCACGTATCCTTCCAGACCTCACTTTATTCAAATTTATCTTTTGTCGAGCATCAGTGATTTGGGTTAGGTCTACTACGGGGACCCCTCCAAGTCTGGATTTAATTGAGATTCCAACTCCAGTCCGTGTTCCTAATCGGTTGGAGATTCCCAATGAGGCGGGAGCCCCTCCTCCTCCTCGTAGGCCTACACGTCCATTTAGACGACCAGTGTTGAATCGCTGAGGAGCCATTGGAATGGATAATGACTTTTGAAATTCAAGTCTTAAATTGAGATGAGTCCTTCCTTGTCCCTGTTGTTCGCTGTCTGGTTTTTACCTTTGATTGACGGCTTTGACCTTTTAGGCTTTTTTGTATCCTTATCTGAAAATATATATGAAAATGATGTAACTGGATCCGCTTTTTCATTCACCCTTATTTGATTTAATTTAGTACTATCCAGCCTGTGATGACTTTTTGTCCAGAAAATTGAAGTGAAGTTTGATGAACTCTCTGAGGTTTTGATTTAATTTTTTCTCAAAAGAATGGAGGGGCGTATGCAATATACATACGAAATATGGGCTTTTATAAAAACCATCCATCTGCTTTCTCCTTTTTGCCTTTTATGCTCTTGCCAGAGGCCTCTCGTAATCTACGTATTGTTCATTTTACCCCATTATTGTATTGTCATCAGAATTAATGACCATAAGATCAACGATCAAGGCATGATTGTGAGCGCAAAATGCGCGTTTAAGATAAGAGAATGTTAAAATGTTAAGAAATGGTTTTCAATGCCCTTCCAGAGTGGAAAGTTTTTTCAAGTGTCATGTTTAGCTTGGATTTTTATATGAATTTGATTGCGAGGAGATGATTGTGGAGAAAGGGAAAAGCGCTAGACAATGCGCGGGGCATCTTTACCTTTGTAGAGGGTCAAACGCTGAAGTCGTGAATTGATTTTCATAAACAGTATCCGGCCTGTTTAGTTTGATTGGATTTTGAGTTTTCTTTTGTTATATGGTTCATATTGGACGCCGCTTAAAATGTATTTGTCGAGAGGTCAATGTACCGGGGTTCTGGAATAAAGGGCGGTAAGGAATAATACATGTATGTGGAAAATTCTGACGTTAACGGAGTACTTTCACCTTCGCCTTCCGCGACATGTCTGTCAACTAAAGAACTGAATGAACTGTCGTATTACATCATCATCGGTCGTCCAATTTGTTAGATAAGACCTTTGGACTTTGAATGTTCGTTCGATGGACTTTTCGAGGATTTAGAAAACCTTTTTTTTTTTTTTTTTTTTTTTTTTTTTTTTTTTTTTTTTGTTAAA
>JAQIYE010000732.1:0-10927 GCA_034699765.1 Xenyllodes armatus
AGAGATCAAGGCACTGACAGAGGTCAGGTTGCTGAGCGATATCCTGGCTCCTTTGACCTTGCATGTGCGCTGGCAGATGATAGGGGGTCCTTTTCCTTGGTGACCTTGCATGAGCGCTGGCAGACAGTCATGGATCCTTATCCTTGTTGACCTTGTATGTGCGCTGGCGGAGGGTCATGTATCCTTATCCTTCTTGACATTGTATGGGCAGTGACAGAAGGTCACGGGTCTTTATGCATCCTGACTCAAATTGACGGGTATGGGTACTGGATCCTTGTTCCTTTGACTTGCATTATTATTGGATCGATTTCATATTACCTGTATCATTAATTGGGTGATGCGTGCATCTCTGTAATTAGTCTTTGAGGTTTACATCTGTATAACCATCTGTCCCTCAATCCCTTTGTTTTTATTATCCTGGCCAGTTGCTTGTCAGGGTTTTTAAAAAAGGATTGTGTTTGTGTATGTGTGGAGAGTGAAGGAACCGGTTTTAAATTAAGAAATGAGGATCTTTGTTCAAGTACGGGGTGTTGGATCTCATGGGACCTCTGTTATGTTGAACAAAGGCGAGGGTCCAACAGGTGGGGAAATTATCCCGGTTCCATTCCCTTGTGTGTGTGTTGTGTGTCATGGAAGGAGGGAAGAACGGGTTTGAGTTAGAGGATCTTTCCAGGTTTGGTTTTCTACTTAATAGAATGGACTGAGTGTGATGATGCCTAAAGGGGGAAGATCAGAAGATCGGATGATTTTCATTGTTGTGGTTTCTGTGTTGTGGAGCTTGCTAGAAAGCAGGATGGGGATTAGTAAGATTGAATGTCATGCCTCTCTTCTTTGTTGTGGTGGTTCCTTAAGGCTTTGTTGGTGGAATGGGCTAAGCAGCATACGGACGGTGATGTGTTTAATGGCAGTGTCCACATTTTATTTTCATTTAAGTGGCATTTTTTGGGGGGTTTTGTTTCATTTGTGTTTCTGATCTGGTTAGGTATTGACCATTGGAAGACTAATAGAATAATTTGTTTTTGTAGCCTTTTGGGGATCTTGAGATTAGTACAAATTAAGCGTGGGGGCTGGAAGGTATGGAGTCATTGGGCTTTCCTTTTATTAGGGCGGTAATAGCTGACGCTGAATCCATGGTATTGAGTCGGGTTGTTGAGGAGAGGGATAAGCTAGCGCAGGAGTTAGCTTCACTGAGAAAAGAAAACGTTCAAATTCGAGATAGAGAGGAGCAATTACAAGCTGAGAAAGAGCAATTAGCCCAAGAGTTAGCTTTGTTGAAGGGGGAGTGTACTGAGCTTAAAAATCAAACTGAACGGTTTCAAAGTGAGAGGGATATGTACAAAGAATACATTTCTAAGAAAGGGGCTAAGTTCGTTGGCGAAACTGACATGTCAAAGTCGAAGGACAAAGCTGCGAAAGAGCTAAAAAAAAAATTAAAAAGACTTTAAAAAGAAGGGACATAAAAATTGAATCTTTGAAAGGGGATCTTAGAGATATTAAGGCTGAGTTGGTTAATGTTGAGGAGCTGAAAAACTGTTTACGGGATACTGAAAAGCAAGTAAGGGACCTAAAGGTGTCTTTGAAGGCGGCCATGGACCTTCATGAATTATGGTGGGAAAAGGACGTGGAGATACATGGAAAAGTAAGAAACACGATTTTTATAGTCAGACTAACCAAGTCCTTAAAAAAAGTCGATAATAAAAATGTAAATGCTTACATTTAACCTCTGTTTAAATTATCAGCATTCTGCGGCTCCCAGTTTATTTAAATTGTTCGGTGTACAAATTTTGGGGGTTTTAGGCTCAGTTACTCCAAATCAAAACCTTTTTGGGGAAGAAAGTTGAGGATACAATTAAATTTCCTCTTGTAAAGTTAAGCGTTCCAGATTGCTTGACTACAAATTTCCGTCCCAAACTGGAAACAAATGAGGGGAATGCTCCTGAGAGTCTAAAGCTGATCTTGAAAAAACCGGGAACTTTGGCTCACCGGACTGGGGGAAAAGTTAATAAGTTTTTCGCACGTCAATCCATTTACTTTTAGTACATTTTTTACTGTTTAATGATATGAGGTTTTTAATTTCTGATTACTTAGAAAAAGCGATCTTCAAATGTACAAAATGTCACTGCAGTTAGCCCTCAGGACAGTGAGGTGGTCCAGTCTAGTTCAAGCTCCTTCAAAGACAAACAGCAAGTAAGTAGAAACAACCATCTCGAAATATATTAAGTCAACGTCTTGGGTTAACCCATCAAAAACTTTAGTTTTAATTCTATTGATCGATTTTCAGGAGGAACTGGTAAATGTGAAATGTGACACTGCCTCTGAATCTCCCTGCATCACTAGTGTGGATGAACCCAGCTCAAGCGTCTCTGAAAACGTAATAGCCCTAATTTAACGTAAATTGTGTCTAAATAAAATTTAGGTAAGATTATCATTGTACACTCTGAATTAAATTTCAGGACCATTTACTGTTGATGACCAATTCCGATGATAAGTTGAATACAATTTCCTCTAACTCATCTACAGTTGAATTGAGCGAATTTGGTGAAATTTCAAGCTCAGAGTCTGGTTCTGGCTCAAGTATTGAGCCATCATTTCAATGTTTGCCCAGCTCAGAATTGAGCGTGAAGTTGACACGAGAGAAAGGTGACAACAGTAAAGTCGCTCAACCACCTATATCTGAGATGAGAACTCAATTCTACAAAGTTACCGGTTCAGAAGAGGTCACACCAATGGATGTGGTAATTTTTAATCAAATGACCCCTACTCTCACATTTTATCAAATACTCGTCCTCAAAGAAAATAATATTCTTGTTTGTAGAGTGGAGGATCATCAAATAAACTGTTTGCAAATGATTGCTCAGTTTTAAATTCAGCGATTGACTTGTCTACCCGCGGGATTGGTGTTGATTTGGTAATAACTACTTAATTCAATGCTTTTCAAATTTACAATTATATTAGAGCAATAACTAAAAGGGGATTTTTTGACTGCTTAAGAAGGAGTGATAGTAAATGGCGTATTCTAGATGTAGTAGATCTCAGCTAGTATTGGACTTAAATAATATCTTAATGCAGATTATAAATCTGCATATCTTTATCGAGGGCCTGACAGAGCGATTTTTTCAAAATTTTAATTTAAAATACCCAAAATCATTTTTTGAAAAATAGTTGTTTTAACACACAAGTGCACGAAGAACGTTGCTTAATCGCTTTTTAAGCATATAAACAATTTTTTTAGAAAAAACTTTCTGTCAGGCCCTCAATAATTTAATGCTCTACACGTTACATCTACGTTAAATAGCCGTTACTTCAAATGTTAATTTTCTTAACATCTGACTAGTGCTCCGCTCGGACGGGGCCAATAAATGTGAAATGTCATGTAACCATAACGAAATATGATCGCAATGCAATTGTATTTTGTAACAAAAATAAAGTATTTTGTTCCGTTCCACAAGGAGCACTGTCCGTTGTTTAGTGTAAATAACAAAATTTCTAAATTATCCATAACAACTAACCATTGATATCACTCCTCCTTAAGGAAAAGGAGATTGGACTCGCAGATATGATGGAGGTTTCTACAAAAATACAACAAACACTGGTAAAGTCTCTACTTTTGTAATTGGGCCTTGCGATTTGAGTCTTAAATATAAACATTTTTTAAAGGCTTCAAAAGTTCGGTTGGCGAGTGGAGAGTCCATTGCTTCAAATATATCTAACGTCGCAGTTTTTGGTGACCATGCACTCAGCTTGGACGATTGTTTGGACAGTGAATCTTCGAATCCGCCTAGTACTGTGAGCAAAAAAATTTAAAAATATATATGATGCTTCCGAGTATTTAGTTATTATCGCGCTATATTTTATATTGCAGGAAGAGCCTTACAGCGGCACTTCCGTGGGATTGACTAATGAGCTCAACACTCCAGAGAACATAAGGGGCTCGTATGTGTTCCAGCAATATCACGAGATGGGCTTTTATTCCAGTGGGAATGCACTCACAAGCATGGTAATTTGAATATGCAATCCCATTAATAGTCAAATTAAGTTATTCTATTGAATGCAATATAGAGAAACCCAAGCACCTTATAGCAAGATACATTATTAATTGACCCGTTAAAAAACTATTTTGATAACTCACAGGTCTTAAAATCGGGCATTGCGTTAAGTTCAAATTTAACGGAAGCTTCCACTTCATCAGGCCAAGCTGAGCAGTCCAATCTCCCAGGGCAAGGAGATAAGCCTTTGCAAGTTTCTACACGTACTGTTGAACCCCTTGATTGCTGTAACCCACTTAAATGCTCCGTGAAGAGCATTACAAAGGTAAAATTGTGTTAAAGCGTTTTGGGTTTCTAAATGTTGTGTTTGAGTAAAAAAAAACTTTAATGACTTGGTGTTGATTTACAGAAAAACTGTTTTAAGAAACTTAAATCAACCAACAGATCAAAGGAGAAAAGAATTCAATTGCGGCAAAAATTTAGTAAGTGTGTAAATTTTTGTGCCCAATTTTAATCTTTCTTAAAATATCGATTAACATTAACAAGTTGCAACTGCTAATTAGATTTTTGCAAATATACTGGTTTATTTTTCAGAATCTCTGAAGAGATTGCCTGTCAAGAGACTAAACTTTTTGGCGTGGCTTCAGAAGACTGCTGGAGGGAGGAAATAAAGAGATTTGTTAAGATGGCTTCATTCAACTAAATCTGAATACATTACATATGATTAAACATAACAAACACATTTTATTTAAATTAGGATATTTAACTTCACATTTTACTACATTGTTATGCCAAAAACCTTATAACTCCTTTTCCATTATGATTAATTTACTTTTAAGGTCTGTTTACCCCATGTTTAAGGAATACACTTCGGTCTCCAGGAAGACTTTAAACCTTATCTTAGTTTTCAATTAATTAGTCTTAATTTGCAGTCCTTTAATAGAAGTTTGAAATATAGAAAAATTATGCCATTTGTTTAAAATTTCACTTATAAAATGAGGCTGAAGGTCATCCTTTGTCTTCTGGCGTTTATTCCCGTGGTTCTTTCTTGTCATCTTGACTGGGAATGCAAAAAGTGTTTGAGTCGAAGGTGTGACAAGGATTTATAAATTTTCCAAACATGTAATTGAAGGTGAAATTATTTAGCAATCTGATTGAAAAATCATTTATTAAGTTTTATTTACTTTTCTCAGATGTGTTTTTGGTGAAACCAAATTCGGACATGTCTGTGCTCGAAAAATTACTCCCTCAATGGCGGTTCGCACTGTTTTTCGAAAAAATTGCAATGGAACAAAGTCTGGTGAGCCCAGCATTTATTGTCCTTTTAACAGTACTTTCATTAAAGGTTACTTGTGAATGGCATGCATTTCCGTGAAGCGCTATCAAAATCTTCAACCAACGTTATAGTGTTCAATTAAAATCCAAATTTCTCGACTAAATGAACTTTTCTCTCATGATCAAACGTAACAAAACGAAAATTCATACAATTTCATTTGTCCAAAGTCCTTGCATAACAACATTAAACTGGGTTCATAAAGGGATCAGGCCTTAATAATACCTGATAGCGGAACCGGAAGCAAGTTTCAGTTTAGAATATAAATTTTAAAATTTAACATCCACACAGTATTTTTAAAAAATTTATTCTAAATCATGCGTTAGTCTATTACCACCAAGTCCCGATCTTTTGGTTAAATTTGATCATAAGGGTTATAATCTTCAAATAAATCTGATTGATAGACGGAACAAGGAATGAAAATACACCTGAAGAATACAAAGGAAACATTAAATGGACACATATGGACAGCGAGCGGCCTACTACTGCCAACCCTCAAGTCCACACCTCCCGGCCGGTTTTAAAGGGCAAGTGAAAGCCTCATTCCTACTAAAACATGACCTGAATAATTATTGAGTTTTATTCACTTGGGTATTTTGATCCCTTGTAAAAGTTTTTAGATCATATCTTTTTGTAATTCTTGAAGTTATTAGAAGAATATTAACATTAAAACTGCATTTATTCATTTTTAGGAAACGTATCTGAAGAAGAAAGAACTGGGAGTAGCAACAAAACCACTTTTACATCTCATCTGATGAAAAATGAAAGTGGTTCGACCCGTGTTACTGCAGATGATACTTTGATCCCAGAAAATGATTTGATGAGTAAGTAATACTATTATTTTTTTCTAGCAAAGGAAAAATAAAAGACAGCGAAGAAAGTTAAGCTTTCAACTGCATTTCTTCATTTTTAGGAAATGCATCCGGTCGATTTACAGATGCGATTGATGCTCAAGATGCACTTCCTGAATTTCCAAGAGTTACGAGTGAGGCCATTACGATAAAAGGTAAATTAAAATAGAAAGGGTCTTATAATCTATGACTAACTTTACCAATTTACGATCCTGGGTATTTATGTGGGTTATTAAACAGACAATCAAATTGGATCACGGCCTGAAGAAATGACAGGTGGTTTGAAACCAAATGATGAAACGCATTCTTCAAATCAAGCAGCTCTGAGTTCGGGTATATAAATCAATTATGTTAATTTTAAATATGATATGACAAAAAATATTTAACTCAAGGGCCCCTGGATCCGGTTCAAATACCAACAAATTATTCAGTGCCAAGCTCCACAGATGGATATCATGACCCAGAGGACTTGTACACAGGAGTTCCAAGCAATAAGGGCATCTCAGCAGAAATCGGAACTGTTTTGGACCTTTCGTATATCGAAAGTTCAACGAGAAATTCGATTGAATTCAAGGAAGACCAGCTGGCCACCCTACACGTGCCTCATGCTAAAGTATCACATCATGGATCAAAAGGCCAGTAAAACAGATTGTTTAAATTCATGACTGGAATACAAAATCCGAGATTTAAGTCAATTGGGAGTGCTTAGATACAATAATTGAAATCCCATTTTTGTGTTTTTAAGGGTCCTCAATGGAAGTTGAAGCAAGAAGTAAGCTTAATTTGAGCTGGCTAATAAATGAACATATGTCGAGCACACATTCAAGCATCTGGCTGACTGACGGCTCCTCATCTTCATGGAGTCCAACAGGTCCCTCAAATAAAACAAAAAAAGTACTTTACGATTACATTAAACCTTAGTTTGAATGTTACACAGCGTAAAACTTTCCACGAGTTTACAGATAATTATGATCCGGAAGCTGCTAATAAAAAAACTAAATCAACTTCCGGAGTCGTTTTTGAACTTGCTAATGTTCTGGAAAATGTGGATCCAGGAATAGACTCGGCTACAAGCTCTGACTCAACTTTAGGTAAATTATTGTGATTACATTGGTTCATGAAAATAAATGCTTAGATCTGTATGATTGCGTTTTAATTGTAATTTACTTTAATGATGAAATACACTTTAATGATTACAAAACCTAGTGGAGAGATCAGAAGCACCTCTAAATTTTGACAAAATAACACCTTTCTCAACCGGATTGATCGGACCCTCAACAGCTGGCCCAGAGGCTGATCTCAAATCCACTTTGATAGGAACCTCTAACGTGGAAGAATCAGAGTCAGATGTTCCAACAGATGCAAGATTAGACGATTTAGGTTACAAAATTGATTTCCTATTTGTAAAAATTAAAAAATCTCACTTTCCTTAGAGATGCGTATAATTTTAAAATCTTATTCTTTTTAGAGCCAACAACTGAAATACCAAATCGTAAGTAAAGTGATATGATTATGAATAATTGAAATCAAATGTCCTGGTACATATTTTCAATGATTAAACCTTTTTAAATTTTAGATAATCTGACAGTGGCACGTCCCCGAGATGAAAATCTTGACTTCAACCTGCATGCAATCCTACAAATTAGAACCCCAACTGCTAATGAAGCTCCAGATCCAAATTTTAAAGAACCACGTAAGCGCGGTAACAGACTGTTATGTTTTGACTTATTTTTTCCATTTTGTTTTGAATTGCAGTTGTGTAAAATATGCTTTCTTCAAAATTTAAGGTGCTCCGCAAAACGAGCTCCAAATTTTAAGGAACCCAGATTATAGCAAAATTACTTCTTTTGAGAGTGATACAGACCGGATAATTGAATTGAACCGGAGAGTTGACTTAAATGCTCGCCGCAGAATTATGGAAGATTCCATTAGGAGGTCTACTTCAACTCCCCCTTCATCCAATGATACAGGAATAGGTAATTTATTAACTTCAATTTAGGACCACTAAGTTTGTGTATACTTAATTTAGCAACAAAGTTTATGACCAAAGTCTAAACGCAAGGGAAAAATGACTCGTTTAATACTATTTCTACGATTTTGTACCAGGCTCAGCAAAATGGGTTCAAGGATTTAAATCTATTGAAGCATTGACAGTGGTGAACGGGTTCGTGTTCTATAAAAGCGAAAACACCACCGTAGGATATTCTGGAGCCAGATGTAAGCTTAGTAAATGAAAACAAATACAGAGTATCCATACAAAGAAACTAAAAATTGTATGTAAACTTTTGCACAGCTTTTTCTAATTATTTTTTTCAGTTACCTTTCGGCTTCTGCGGAACATGTGCCACCAAGTTCGCTTAATTTTTTTGTACGAGAACAAAACGAAGCAGTCGGGTCTTCAACGCTTGAGCTTGTTGAATCCCATGATAAAATTTCCTGACCTCTGCTTTGCCATAACAGGTCGAACCCAACCAGTTCGGTAAGCTTTAATTTAAAGACAAATACATTTTCTGGTTCAGATCCTTTCAGTGATTGATTTTCGACGTTTGCAGAAACTACGATTCCATTCCTAAAAATGACGGCCAAGTTAATGACTGCCAACTAAAGACAACAATCTGGAGATCAACTGTCGTTATCTTAATTATGCTTTTTATTTGAAAACTTCCTTGAGCTTTTTAGTATTTGTTATTCGACCTACTTTTGGTTAATTTACAAAAATTCAACGCATGCCTAAAAAGCTACTAATTAACTTATCAAGTAAAAATTCATCAAACGGGTGACATGAACAGCTGTATACAAACACAATCAAAACAAATGTACTAATTTTGGGCTAGGTATTGCGTAAGTAAAGCCAATTAATATGATTTCATGAATTTTTAAGTAGTTTTGTAATAGTTTTGAGTAAAATTTAAACCAATTACAATAAAATAAGCTAAAATAGTCATTTGATTTGCAAATCAGTATAAGTAATTGTTTAACAACTCCACTGAAACCCATTTAAATACAAAATTTACACTTGTGAGAGGGGTTTGTTGTTTTGTGACTCTTAATGTGAGCCTGAAATTTTCTTTCTGAAACAATCGAAATATGGCAATGTGGACACTGGATTTTTGTCCGTGTATTCCTCGACTCTGTAGGTTTTTTTAAAACTTCAAGTTCTGATATGGTTTCTTGATTTGGATCACCTTTTATAGTGTGGCGAATCAAATGGGAACTTAAAGCTAACTTTGAGGGGAAAATTTGTTTACAAATTGAGCAAAGGTGGATTACGGTATGTTTAAGTAATTTGTGGGCAGCTAGAGACCGAAAGGTTGAAAATTGTTCAGGACAAAGGGTACATGAAATTCCAGCATTCCTTTCCTTCTGCTTAAATGGTCCAGCATCTTCTTGACCGGATCCATGTGAAGACGGGGTCATAACATCTATAAAAAAATTTAAAGACTTTGATATGGATGAATGACTTTAAAATTAAAAGTAGTTAAAATTAGTTTTTTACCTTCCAGTTGGACCGCCTTGTAGACCAACTCCGCCACACAGTCATTGACGATTTCATGGACGTCTTCTGTAATTAAATAAACGAAAATAAATCAAACAGAAAAAAATCCTTAGAATTTTTTCGTTAAAACGCCTGGATACAAATAAACTGTTTTGATTACCATCCGTTGGTTGTTTCAGTTCATCTATTGGCTCGTTCGATGAAAATGTATTAAACATATCTGAAGTTTCTGTTCCAGAGTCGCTGGAGCTCATAGAGATTTTGAACTCCTTTAACATGAGGCGGGTGCTCACTGTACTTCCACTACTTGACCCTGACGTGTCTGGTTAAAATCAAAGAAATTTGATAAGGATCTGTTTGCCAAGAGACTAATTTACATTTTTTTATTATCTTAAATTATGCTTTTTGCAAACTAAGAAAGGAACATCTTTTGACTTACTGCTGGATGAAAGTGGAGTCGCTCCCTCAAATCCATGGTGGTAGTCCATCCGGATTGATTTTTCATTTGGTATTAGATCCTCGGGGTAAAATGCATCATCAACTTTTCCAAAAACTAAAAAAACAAAGACGTATTTTGGTTATCTTTTATTATTTTAGCAAATCGGGGAATTACGACATGTTAAACTAATACATATTTGTTTTAAAAAACGAAAAAGGACGAAACAAGAACTTACCACCACTGACCGTCTTCCAAAGCCGAGCTTCAAAAACATTGCTCCTTATCAAATTTTCGACTTCTAAAATGTACCCTTGACGTTCGGAATTGGCCGGGGCATAACGAAATCCAAAAAAAGAGTTGAATTCCCGGCAGCAGAATCCAGGGAGAACCATCTCAATCGCCAATTTCTCAGGCAGATTCATTGTAATAATTAATCCTGAGGACTTTAAAAACCGTAACAACTGCTCGGTTTTTTCTTCTTTCAAAGTTAGTAAAATCCTATCTAAGGAATTATATTCCACATGTTCTGTTATTTGATTAAAATTGTAATTGTTGGGAAATCCTAATCGGACAGTTTCAATAAATTGAGGCACTCCCCCAATAAAAGGAACGTTAACAAAAGCCACCGGTTCCATTATATGAGCGTGCTGTTATTAAGGCTCAATCTATCCTCACGGTCTGAGTTCAAATTCAGGAATGAACCAGTTCTAGGCCCTGAACAAATCCACAAAAAAGTTGGACGTTGCTTTGTAATTTCTATCGACTCAACTGCCCAAATTGGTTTTAAGGCTCAATGAAAACTACAAGGCTTACCATAAAAAT
>JAQIYE010000733.1:0-10926 GCA_034699765.1 Xenyllodes armatus
AATTTTGTAACTGACGCTAATTCAGAAATCCGGGCTTATGCTAATGGAGAAAATTGCTGGAATCAGAAATTTTTTTTTGAATCTATACATCCTAAAAATTGGAAAATAAACATGTTAAAGCTTTACAACATTGGATCCAAGGAGTCAATTTCCATTCCACCAAAAGAATCGAAATTCTATCTATATATAACCTCCATGGGAATACTTTTCGATATATTTGGAGTCGAAAAAATATATTTTAGTACTGTAGACGAGATCATACAACATTTCGAAAGTGAGGAAAGTAAAAAAAAAGTTCTTTTTGGCTTTGACTCCATTATACGATATATTATATCCATATCCCTTCCTTGTCTGAAACTTGAGAATTGACGTACCCGTTAATGTAATTTCACGCCCATTGAAATTCTCACGAATTTGGAGTTGGGCTCCCAATTTATGCAAATCTGGATGCACCAGATCGTAGATTTCCAACAACTGAGAGACCTAAAGAGAGAGAGAGAAAGGAGATAAAATAGAACATGGAGTTTTGTTCAAGAAAAAAGTAAAAGTACGGGTGAAAGTACTGGAGAAAGTTGGAGAGAGTGGGATGGGGCACACGTTGTTACACAATGAGGATGACATGACTTTCTCCTATACGGTTTTTTGTACGATAATACATAGAAGGTCTGGGGTTTTTAAGGGAAAACCCCATAAGATTTCATGTCTTTAAGCTATTGTACAATTTTTAGTCTCTTGGTCTCTAAAGTAGAACTTGGATTGATGAGTCCTTCTTAAAATCTACCTTTCTGGTCCTACAATTTAACTTTAACCTCTAATTCTAAAAGGACCGAGAGGAGAAGGAGGACCATAAATACTCGTTTTCATAAATCACCCTTTAGTCCTCAACAAACTCATTTTGTTCAAATGTGGTCCCTGGTGGTTTTTGGAGGAGGACTAAGAGAGAGAGCCTGAACTGGACAAAATCCTTGAACATTGGGGGGGGGGGGGGGGTACAAACATGTAATTTCAAGTTATCCCTAGAGAAAAAGACCTAAATTCTTGACCTTGACCACATAGACAAATCTAATTTTTCTAACACTATAAGACTACACTTTGGCCAAGGTTGCCGGTTTTTTTGGCCCCATGACCTTCAGGATCCCTGATGACCCCAAATTTTACCTTACCTAAACCCTTTATAACCCTTTTCTCCCTCGTTCTTTGCTTCAGAAATAAAATATTTAATTCAACAACTTGAGTCAATTTAAAAAGACTTGTCTAATGGATCTACTAAGAAAGGATGGAGGTCGTGGTGAAGTCCTCCTCCTCCATGATGAGGCTCCATAATGAATGACTATAAATACTCTTGAGGGAGGTCTTTCTGGGTTTATTAAGCTCTTGGGGTTTTTATACTATTTATATGACTCTGGGTGAAAACTCAACACTTTGTCCATGGTAAAGGTATCGTAGGTCTAATGCTAAATTCAAGTTTACAGGGACACAGGGGCTGTATTTTGAACTCCCGACAAACCAAGTACATTTGACCTCTGATTCTGTGTTAAGCCTCGAGGTTACCAAAAAGGTCAGTTTATACAATTATCCCGGTCAAACTTACTGTAGTTGGCAGGTTGAGTCCTTGGTAGCCTCCACTGTACTCATACCTCCAGGATTTAGAGAGTCCAATTGGCCAGAAAGGATTTTGAGCCTCAAGACGCCTCAATTCTCTCTCAATTCCTGCTGATGAAGTTGTCTCAAATGAATAAGTTGCATTTAAGTATTGGACTTGATTGAGGCTTGTTTGAAGCAGAGCTTGGGTTGAGGTGACCCTGTTCTGAAATAGATCAAAGGGCATGGGTGTTCTTGCGTATTTTGGTTTAAAAAATGTTTATTCACACTCGAGTTTGTACCTGTAAAGATCCCTCTAAATGTGCAGACTGGATCCCTTGAGAAGGGAGTTCAAGGGTCAGAGTTCCTTCAGAATCTCTGGAGTCACGAGATATTTTTTGATTGAGGATATACTTTGCAGCCCCTGCTTCTTGACCCCAATGACCTCCAATCTTCCCTTCAATATTCGATCTGAATATCCAAAATGCAACACAAATTATCGGAAATTTACAGTGTTTTTGACCTATTTAAGTAAATAAGGTTGTGTCCTCACTCTTGAATCAAACTTTTAATAAGTAATCCCACTGAGTCAGGAATGGTTTCTTGAAACATTGAACTAAGATTCATTGAACCGTGGAAATTTCTAAGATCTTTGTATTCTAGGTCAAGGAGGAGACTCGGTGGGCTTGGACCTGGGCCTGCAACTAAGCTTTAAATACCAGCCTTCTTACATAAACTTGAAATTACGAGCTTTACTTATCTTTGAAGGCCAAAGGTCAGGACGAAGGTACAAGTACCAAATAATTACCGAGCAGAATGAAGACCAGACCCAAGATTGAATGTTGCATCGATGGAACCCAGGGGTGTTGGGGTAAATTGAGATTGATCTTTTGGATCCTCGAGGACTTGAAGTCCAAGTTCCATGGTCCTTAATTCCAAAGAGCAATTAAACCTTGATTGAATCTTTTTGGGCTCTTGTCCATCTCCAAGTTCTAATTTCAATTGAGTCTCTCCTTCTAATGAGTGCCCAATTCTTTGGATCTGGAGAGAATAAAAGGCAAAAGGACTTGTAAGGTAATTTTGTAGACACATCGTAATTGACCTTTCAATTTTTTTTGTTGGATCTTACGTGGGTGGAGCTTGTAAGGACTGTATGAAGAGGAGCCAATTTGAAACTATACGTGGAGTTAAACAGACTGTTATCCAATTTGGCGAAATTGGTATTGACCTTAAGAGCCTGACTATGTACATTGTTGAGATCATAGGCTGTGGCTAGGGTCAAGGATTTTTCTGGGTCAAGGTCTACAAGGATATTTCCACCAATGCTACAAAGTTCAAAATTACATTTTTGTTTAAAAAAAATTAGCTTGCTTCTTGTTTGGTGTTTTAATTTGATTTAAAATTTCACACAACCTGATGTCTGGGGCTGATGTTTCAAATTTGAGGAGTGAGTCCAATTGTATGACCCTCCTCACTTGACCCAATTTATTTTGTATATGAAATTTGATAGAATTCGATTTTGGGTCCAGGGAGCTCAGGTCATGGGTGTAGTTTGACTCTGAGAAAAGATGGAAATTAGTCCATCCTTGAACCAGACCCTTCGTTTGAACGTGGAAGTTTACATTTGGACTTTGTCCATTTAAGGTCAAGAACATTTGTCCAAATGGAGAAAACTGTAATCTATGAATTAAAATGGACGATACATTTTTTTAAAAGCTCAATAACCTTGTTTTTTTTTTAAATACGAAAAAAAACAAGTTAATTACTATAAACCACATACCCAATCCCTGCTTCTCCATTGACCTCGGAGGAAGTGGGGGTCCAAGGGGTCCTTAACTTAAAGGTCATGTAGTGGATTTTAAGAGAAGATGAATCATCACTTGAACTAAGTCTTTCTTCTTGACCCAACTCAACTTCTTTTCCAATGACCCAAAGGTTCCAACCCTCAAGACCCTTGAATGGAGTGTCCACCTGTTGAGCAAAAAAGTTTTTTAAGTAGTAAAGTCAATAGAAAAAGAGTAAAAGTTATATAAGAGCCTCCAATAATAATAGGCACTAGTGAACCATATAGGTTCAAATCATGGACAAAAGGATTTTATGTGGTTTCCTCGAATCTGAGATGGTGGAGACCCGGGCGGACCCGGGTTTTCTACAACAATCATTACATTACAAGGACTCGTTAATTAAAGCTTATCTGACAATGCGTGGAAATGTTGTATTGTAACAGGATTAAAACAAATGTCTATGTCAAGTCCAGTGATACTCAACAAATGGATAACTAAAAAATTTCATTGGGAATTTATTGAAATCTCGCAATGACCCATTTATTGACATTAGTTTGGAGTATAGCAGCATTTTTATTTTTCAGTTTCATGGATTTTGTTCAGTCTTTTCGGTCTTAAAGTCTCAAAATCTTTAGTACAAGAAAAAAAAAATATTCTTATACATCTTACATTTGACTCACCTTGAGGTTTAGTTCAGAGAAGGGTTGTTGCTGGAGATGATGATTTGTCCCGGATGACGGTGGACGTTGAAGGCTGATCGTGACCAACAGTTTCTTCCCCTCTCCCCAGTCGATGTGACCATTTAGATTCAGAACTTGGTCCGATGTGGTGTCTAACTCTGCTCTCAAATGGCCCTCTTGGAAGTCCTTGAGGAGGGTTGTAATCGTTCCCGTCATCTACAGTAAAAACAAGTCACGGAGAAGGTCACAGCGGGTTTAGATGTAACCACTCACAAATGCTAGTATAATAGCAAACTTGTTTCAAACGAACTAAATAGGCTTGTGAGGTATTATGGAAGGTTTAATGGAGGCGTGGGATATGACTAAGACGGTGGTTCAAATTGAAACCGTAAGGATATGTAGGTAGCCTAGAATTTAATTTTTTGAAACTGTTGCTGTCGAGCATACAATTTGTACATTTAAATAATTACTTACTTTGACTGGGAAATCATTTTGGATCGTGGTGTCCAGGTCAATTTGGAAAATTTCACGAGAGTCTTTTTCAAAATATATTTGCGTTGAGTACGGAGCATGGGTCTCATCTGGTTTGACTGTATTTGCCCTTAGCTCCAAGTCTCTAAATATGAGGATCCAGGGATAAAATTTTGTAAAAAATTTAGACAATTTTAATAATCTAGTCCAAAATTGCATAAAGTTTTTTATTTTTTGGAGTATTCTACCAACCGAAGCCCTTCCCATGGTGAACTTAGGCTCAAGCTCAAATGCCTGGGTCCAAATGCAGTTGATGTGGATACTTTTCCTCCAAGGAGCTCATTCGTGATCTCCCAATTGAGCGTTTGGATTTTTTCAACATCACTTTTAGCATAAAGTAAGGTCAAGGATGAAGTCTCCCAATTATGAAATGGGGTTGAGAGTTCAAGGGACCCAGTCATAAATTTTGGTCGAATTTGGTAGTTACTGGTCAAAATAATCTTAAAAAAAATTGAAGGTTATTTCATTGTTTCATAAATTTGATTATAAGATTGATTTGATTGAAATAAGGAAAGGTCAAGTCAAGGATGACCTTACTTCTTTTGGTTTTGGATGATATGAGCCTGCAATTAAATGAAACTTTGATTCAGGATCAACAAGGTCAAGGGATGACTCCAGTTTAAGGGATATGGGGGTCATCAGGTTCCTAAGTTCAATTTGAACTTTTAAGGATTTCACATATTCTTCATTCTGGAAAAAATGAACCATAAATAGTCCGTGACCTCTGACCCGATCAAAGTACGGACTTGTAAAAAAAAGTATTACCCGAAGAGCTGTCGAGAGGAGAGCCCAATCACCAGAAAAATGAACCATGACATTTTTTACAGGCAAACTTGAGCTTGAGCCCCTTGAGGACTGCTTTTCTACCAACTCATATTCTAACTTGATGACCTCTGCCCAGGTCAAAGGTGAATAAAAATGAAAGAGTTGACTCTGGGGAACGGTCACAAATGGAGTCTCATCCTCTGCTCCTTCTTCATAGTCCTCAGATCCAAGACTAGCCTCAATTTGGTCAGCCCCAAGGGCATAACCTAAAACATTTTGATCTCCGATTCGAATGTAAAGACCACTCTGGTCAAGGGAGAAAAGGGGGAAAAATAAGGTCAAAATCATTAATCATTACATATCCAACTGTCCTTTGCTAAAAATTGGGTATTTTGTCATCTGTGTCCTCAAGAAACGTGTTCAATCAGTACTCGTGTAATTGAGGCTCTTGCAATTTTTTTTTTGCGGGGTCATTTTATGATTTATTGTTGTGTTTGAGAGTACTATTGCAAAAATTGACGTCCTAGCAAAAAACCACACGTTTCTTTAAAAATCAATTAACATTTTGATTTTTCGATTGTATAGTGTGAACTTAATGTAGAGTAGTAAACTTTTTGTTACAAGTTACAAGGATGTGCGAAAGTTTTCACAATTATCAATGTCCCCCAAAAATCTTCTTTTTTTTCAAAAACATCGCAACGTAGCTTTCTTACAACTTTTTCCTGAATAGGATTAAATTTCACCTGTGCTTTCTTATCCTTAATAAACCAAAAACTGCAATATTCAAGTAGAATTTTTAAAGGGTCAGTATACGCTATAAGGTTGTAAAGGATAAGGAGTGCCAAACCACGTTATTGAGCCAACATTGCAAAACGGAAATTTCCTCCCAAAAAAACTAAAGAAAGAAAAAATTAGTCAGGATTGGTTATTTACTACCCGGGTAGCACATCCAATAAAATTTAAAAACTCGGGTATTTTCATGTAACAGGGCTTCCTTGATGCATCCCTATTGAATGTTGAATCAATCGGTGATGATAATGTGATGAAACAAAGAGGAAACGGAACCAAAAAAACAAAAAAACGTCAGGTTCGGATCTCTCCCAAGAAAAAAATAACAGAAAAGAAGGATAGGAAAGTGTGTGTCTACAGGGAAATTAAGGTGTGGGTCCTTGAGTTTTTTTTTCTTTCTTTTATTTTTCAGTTGAGAAAGAGAAAGTCACAAGGACAGAGACACACAGAATAGTGTCGATTACACAGAGAGAAAAAAGACTTTCTCCATTACATGAATCACCCTAAAAAGAAGAAAGTAGACTTTTTTTTGGCTTACTTCTTTCCAAAAAGTCTCTGAATTTCCTCCTCCTCCTCCACTGCTGCCTCTCCATTTGACCTGAAGTCCAATGTTGTAGAGTTCTTCTTCTGGAATAATGGCTGGACTCAGATTGATTTCTAGTTCAAATAAACTTGGGAACGGTGTAGTCAATTTGATTTTTTCATTGAACCGAAATAAGTCCTATAAAGCACAAAAGAACAAAAAAAATGGGAAAATAGATATATACAGATACAAGTGATGAAGGTATTCTTATTGTATTTTTACAACAAAATGAAGAAGGGAAAAAACAACAGATTGAGAGGTCAACAAGCTCAAATTTCTCAATCTTGACCCAATAATCTCACTATAGAGAATTGACTTGAGGGGTATTGTGGTGGAAATGAAGGTCTTGGACCATGCCAGATGGGATCCTCCAGAGACGCCAGAGTGAAAATATTATTACATTTTGAAAGGGATCTAAAAGGGACAAGGGTCCCGAGTGACCCTGAAGGTTTATCCAGATTATTTGATCAATGATCAGTGAAAAGAAAAAAAGAAAAAAAAACGTTTAAAAAGAAGGTGAAAACAAGTTGTTTGCCGTTCCTAACCTGTCAAGCTGAGGGATATTTTGTGGGGCTTTAAACCTTGTCCTGACCTCAAAAATAACTGGATTGATCTGAAATCTTGCTATTTCTTACGGCAAAATGGAATTCAAGGGAATTTGGAAATTTTCCTTGAAGAAGGCACGGCATAAATATTTTCGCTTTTAGCGTGAGATCCCTGACCCTATTTTTGAGGCCTCTTTGTTTTCTCTTGTTTTTACGCTTGAAAAGTCCTGGAGTAATCCTCATTTAATCTCCTCCTTGAAATCCTTTAACATCTTCATTCTTTTTGACACCTTTGGGATTTTAAGAAAGTTTTTTTTTTTAAAAAAAAAATCTCCTTTAAACTTACCAGTAGGTGTACATCCGCTGAGAAATTGATAGGACCTTCACGTAGGAGAAGGGATGAGGTCAACTCAAATTTTTCTCCTCTCGCAATCAAACTAAAGGACCCACGGATTTTTGGATAAATGAGAATGTCAAGTTCTACTTGAGAATGAATCCTCATTGCAATTCCAGTTGGTTCATCAAGTTCAGAACGACCTCCTTCTAATTTATAGCCAAGCTGAGGAATAATATTTGAACAATAAAAAAAAAGTCAAACGTGATGGGCAGTGCAGCCACTAAAATCATTTCAAACATTTTCCATGACCCAGTTACCTGTTCATCATTTCTAGTTATATAAACTTGACTGTAGTAGGTCAGTGGGTCATCAAGGCTATTTTTAAGGATTATCTCAAGATTTTGAATACTTGGAATTGGAGTTGTAGCTTGGACTCTTAGGTCAAAATTACGCCAAGTCTCAAGGACCCATTCTGTCTTTGCGTTGAGCCCTTCATCATTTAGTTCTAGCTTTAGCTCCGCCTAAAATTATAAGCCAATCGGTTACAACTAATTGTGTTATTTGACCTCAAAGATAATCAGTTACGCCAAAGGTCACAATTTAGATCATATTCAAACAGTTTTTTGAGGAGAAAAAACCAAGATATTTCTAAATTCAGCCCTGCCCTGCTCTAGACGACCTACTGGAATTTTCAATCTCATCTTACCTGAGCAGAATCGATTTTGGCCAAGACGTTAATATTCCTCAGAGACTCCCATGGTCCACCAAAATTGAAGTAAACCTGGAACTCTTCCCAATCCTCACCCCTCTCAAGCCCAGTCTCTAAACTCATCAAGGTTGAGGGCCAACCTAATTGAGATGCGAATCGATAATTGTCCCCAACAGCATAACTTAGACTTCCAAATACTTTGTCCAGTTTAGGATGAGGGGTGATGAGGTCAAAACCCAGTGCTCCATCCAGGCCAAATCTTGGGGTTCCTAAATCAGTTGCAAAAAATCAAAGATTTCAGATCTTGGACCACCCCATGGTTTGAGGTCAAGGGTCAAGGTCAGACCTGTAATTGTGAGTGAGGTCTGTAGCTCATCAACATAGATCCCAAGGAGAGCTAGAGTATCAGATGACTCTTGTTGACCCACAATGAGCCGAAGGTCAAAGTTTTGGTAGGGGAGGAATGGAGATTTGAGTTGAATCTCTGCTTTGGTTGACCAAATCTCTTCAAGGGTTGATGGAAGATGGAATTGACTCGAGTAATTTATTTCATTTCCGCTTGGAAGCTTTAAAGAATTTTTAAATTGAATTTTTTTTGTAATTTAGTCTGTACAAAAAATATTGCTTATAAAACCTCTTAAATCAAATTTTATTGTCTTTCAGCGAGGATTCATTTTGTTTGACGGCCTTCAATTGTTTGAACTTTCAAATGTTTCAGTTGGGACCAATAATTCTTAAGAGTCTGGAAGGTCATGTCACATAAATGTTCTCCGTTACCTGAATGTCTAAATCCGTTTTAGAATGAAGGGGTCGTGTGGATGTATGGTCGAAGTTCATCCTTAAAATTTCCCATCCTAGAAGTGTGGAACTTAAATTGGTCTGGAGGCTCCATGAGAATGGATTGACCCTTTGAGAGGCTCCCATGTTCAGGTAATCAGGATGATATTCATTCTCAGACTCTTCCGATGACAATAGGCGGAATTTGGACCTGGATTTTCCCGTGACCCTTTGACCCTCGTCCTTCCATGAGGTGTTGAGGTCAGTTAAACAAATGGTTTGGAGATGAGAGTCTCCACCTGCGCTAGCACCCTTACCACAAACAACCCTGAAATAAAAATATATAAAATCAGTTTGGTAATTTTTGGCAAAACTTTTTCATCCTGTTCGTTATACTTCAATATTTGTACTAATCGTAAAATTTCAACTTCATGGATCGATTTGTTGATTAAAAGTTTGAAAAATTGTAACTAATCTGGAAGTTAAGTGAATATTAATGTTTATTCGTACAGAATTGTACTAAACATCACCTTTCTAATCACCAACAATCTAATTACCTACTATGCAATTTGTATACTTTTTTTTAGCCTTTTACTGTAATGTGGCGTGCGTGAGCGTTACAAATGTATATATGGTTTGGTACTGGAAAGGACCTCAGGGTGCGGGTGGTTTTTCTCAATGACTAAATGAGTGCAAAAAATGAACTAGCATTCATTCACTCAAGTGTAATCAAAGGCATGCAAAAATTGTCCTTGGAGCTTTGGAGCATACTCTATTGAAATAGAAAATCAATTTTAAAATTTGCTTCAGGGATTAAAAATGTAAATTTTGGCAAATGCTTTGTCAATTTCTTGAAATGGATGTACGAGTAGAAACAATTATAAAAACATAAAATTATGCCACATTTTATTGAGGCTACAAAACAGCTTTATTGCCACATTAAAATGATTTTCCATCCTTTGACCAAATCTTGCTAAATAAAAATTAGCACAGCTCAAATCATTCAACAAAATTTCTTGAGAAATGAGAATTTTGGTTTTTGTGGTTCTTCTGGAAGGATTTTCCTCTCGATCTCATCCATATAAGATTGAATTGTTTAAAATGGAAAATGGTTCGACAGATGTGTTTGTTTGTGGCTCATTGAGAAATGTTCACGTACGTAGACTCCCCTTATATTTTCCTATGGATAATTCATGATGATTCAGGGGAACCAAAAGACCAAGTGGTGTTTGATCGCCTGTAATGAGTTGGAAGAACGTTTTGTGGTTTCGTCTGTGAGAAAGGATTGAGACCTTTCTCTCAGACAAACAGCCTCTGCTTTCTCCTAATTTAACATGGGTTCAAGGTCAGGTTTGAAATGGATCATTTACTCAACGGGTTGGCCAATCATGAGGAGGATGCAGAATGTTCATAGACCGAAATTTTTATAGGTCAGGTCAGGCCACGGGTCAAAAACACGACTGGATCATGTATTATTTACAACTATCTCTAACAATTCAAGCTCGAGTTACTACTTTTGTAGTTCGGAAGTGAAAAACTTTTCCAAGGTTTCCATTCTAGACGTAACAAATTTCTTAAAAAGAGCTACAACTCGAGAAATAACATAAAGCTTATAAGAGGACACAACTCTGGAGAAAGAGGAGATGCGACTCTGACAATGAATTGAACAATAGGACTTTTATTTATAGGAGGAAATAAAGCACCAATTTTGGGTTATCTTCAATCAATACAAGCTCAAATAACAAAATGAGACTTGAATCCTTAAAAGATATTTGGGCAATTCACGAGGTGGTGTGGTAAACATACGACGTCGTAAGTTTACGACACTTAACACAAAATTTACAA